>JAFVLL020029959.1:0-22548 GCA_021397915.2 Tor tambroides
TAAAGAATATCTCTTTGGTTTTGAGACTTTAGTCTTTGCAACTTCAGGGATCTTATCTATGCACAATCAGCTTGTAACACTCTAAAGAGAAAGGAAAACATGAAATCGCATCGTATGACCCCTTTAATAAGTGTTTTCATTTTTGGGTGAACTATCCCTTTAATGCAGCATTTATTTTCGGCCCATAGCACTCAATCAAGTTTTGGCCCTTATTAGTAAAAAGAGGACTGCAGTAACCTAGTGTTTGTTTCTGTGTAGTTATCAGGTAGAGAGCCGAGCCAGTGTTAATCATTTTGGGCGGTCTTTGCTGGGTGGATACTGTCCTCAGTACATGCCTGACTTTGCCTTGCATGGCATCAGTTCTGATCTCAGGCTCAAACAGTGCCTCATGTCTGACCTGGAACACACTGTTCTCGTAAGTACAATCACACTTGCAGTCATTACAGCATATAGTAAATGATTCATGTATGTTGAGTGTCACAATCATGTGACAACTTTTGCTGCAGTTTTTAATGTCTCTTAGTTTTTGTTTTGCATATGTAATTAGCTTTCTTGTTTAAGGCTTTAATTTTCTTGTGAAAATGTAATGGGGAAATTTTTTTTTTTTTTTTTTTTTGTTTAGCTGTTTAAATACTTTAATGTAGGGTATGTACCTGTGTGTTTGTGTAGCATCCAGCGCTGGATGAACCAGTGGCCGAGGCTCTTTGCATTGTGGCAGATACAGACCGGCTGAGTGTGCAGGTGGTGACGAGTCAAAGGCGTGTGTGCGAGGGTGGGCGGCTGGGCAGGGATGTGATGGTGTCCAACCTTGTACACACGCTCATCACATCAGTTCTGCAGCTGTATGCGCTCAACATCTCATCCGACTTTGTAAATATGCTTTTATGTCTGCTAAGGGGACTTACAATGTAGTGTAAAGCCTGTTTATCTACGCTCAATTTGGGATCAGTAAGATAAATTGCATTGTGGTCTGTAAGATAAATGACAATGTAAGATAAGTGATTTAAATCTCAGTATTTTACAATTTTTTTTTTTAAACTGTATTAGCATAAGATTTTTCTTTTTTACCAAAACCTTACTGAGCTGTAGTGCAGATTCTGACTTTTTTGTATGTGTATGCAAACATCTCAGTGTGTGATGCATCTGGAAGACCGGTTACAGGAGTTGTATTTTAAAAGTCGATCCTTGGCAGAATATCTAAGAGGACAAACCAGGGTCCATGTAAAAGAACTGGGGCTGGCACTGGGGTAAGAGCACGCTTGCCTAATTCTTGCCTCTGATCCTACACGTGAAGCAACCATATGAATGTATTTTTGCCTTAATATCAGTTTTCATATTCTGATGGTACACTGACTTCAAATAAGGTGAAAGGGTCCTTTTTTTTTTTTTTTTTTTAGACGTTTGGTGAGTTTGTGAAGTTAGAGTAAGCGAAATTCCATGAAAATGGTGAATTGGCTGTAATTATGACGGTCCGTTTCTGCCACGTAATAAAAAAAAAAAAAAAAAAAAAATATAAAGGTAATTGCAAGATAACTCAATTTTGTCCTTGCAATTCCAAATTCACAAGAGTTGATATTGCAATTCAGACTTTTTTTTTTTTTTTTGTTTTTTTTTTTTTTCCCTCAGAATGCTGATTTTATATCTCGTAATTCTGATTGTTTTTCAGGATTGAGTCCACTGACATTCCGTTGCTTGCAGCAGTGGCCAGCACACACTCACCCTACGTGGCCCGAATACTTCTTTAAGAAGACCAAGCAAGATTTATTTCAATTTAAGGACCAATCAGAATGTGTTCCTGTTCTGCACGGACCAGCAAGGATCTGATCATTATCAGATGACCACACCAATCATGATGCACTGTGCTCGACAACCATTCGGAGCCTACACCCAGCCTTAATATGCCAATCAGAATGCCTCGTTTGTCCAGCTGACAGTCTTGTACGTATGTGTGCACCTAACTGTCTATAGACTGAATCATGCACCACATTGGGACACTTGTTAATGCTCTACTTATTTTACAGTATCAAGTCTTATTTGAAAGGGAAGACGGGAGAACGCACATGTTATTGATGGAAAAACATCACTGTGAGCAAGAATATGGAGAAGCGTCTATACATTTGATCCTTCCATTGAATAATCTCTCAGCACTATATCTGAATGCACAGTAGTGTAGTTCATTAAGAATGAGAGCATATCTATAAAATGTATAGCCTCTCTGTGAAGCGCATTAGTTTACATCAGGAGCCATATTTTGTAGCTGGCTGATCTTGGAAGAAATGGTTCCCCCAAACATAAAAATTCCGCCATATTTACTTACCCTCATGTAGTTCCAAATTTGCAAGACTGATTTTCTATGTATTCTGAAGTGAAGACTTAATTTTTTATTTTTTTGGCACTTGACTGAACAGCAATGATGATCTTTTAAAAAATAATATAATATGGGTTTAGAACAACATGAGAGTAAATAAAATCACAATTTTCAATTTTTTTGGGGGGGTGAATGTCCCTTTTAAAATCTTAATTTCCAAACGACTGGCTCTAGCATATAGCTCTGAAACTATTTTAAAGGATGAATTTTAAATGAATGCCTGAAATTTTATTCAAGAAAAGCACTGGTTTTGTCAATGTAGGTTACAAAACTTTTACTTCCTCTTATTGGACTTTGATCAAATCAGTCAGTTTTCAGTTTTCTGCCCCAGTGTGATCTTAAATTTATTTCAATCTGCAATTTAAGTATTTTTTCATATTCCATATTTCCAGAAAACTGCTTTTTAGTGATTAAATATGTTTGTATGGTATGAGTGTGTGTGCTTCAATCTCAGAAAGATGAGTGAATGTTTACATAATGGAAGGAGAGGTAAATTGGGTGTCATCTTAAACTGTTACTCTTAATTACTGGTCAGTCCACAGATAGTGGATTACAGTATTAATCTGGTGCTACTCTTGTGTCAAAGGCTTACTAAAGCACATGCACACTTTTATGCTCTGTCTTGCGAATGCTTTATATTTCTTTCAGTGGTGTATTGCGCTGAAAGACGTCACAGCAATAGGATTCCAAGTTTGTGGCACTATAATTTTTTTTTTTTTTTTTCCACAATACACAATACTTTTTTTGTTTGTTTACTGTTCCACTTTAAAGATTTAGAGAAAGATGATTATTTTTGATATTTTAACAGAATATTCTACCTCAAGTCAAAGATATGAAAGTGGCCTGTTCTGAATTTATGAGATTGCTCAGTCAGTATTACATCAAGAATGCAGTGTGCTGATATCTGATATGATAATACACTTAAAAGCTGCATTTCGGATTGAAACAAACATCTTTTACACATTTAAACGTCTCTAGTGTATTTCTGTACTGAAAGTAAATGTAAAATTGTATTGCTTTTTTATAATTTTTTGTTGAGGTTGAACTTTGAACACTAAGGTTTTGCCACTTTTAGTAGTCTCTTGAGGCTAACCAATGTCATCTTATTTTCCTTTTGTTCTGCTGTTCATGGTGTTTACACAAAGGTTGAATGCGGTTGGGTATTTTGTCTGTGACAATAGGATGTTGCTAAGAACTGAACTAGTGATGAATAAACATTGTCAAGAATTTGACAACTCTTTTGACAATTTTGTTGTCTCTTGCATGGTCCTGGTTGATATGATCACCCTTGTATAGTGTGGTGTTGTTTTGTTTTTCTCTCCTCTCCATGAACAGTTTTGAATTAGTGAAACATTGTTCTCATTCACTAGTCATATATTTTGTTACAGAGGTTTCAAACTTCACTACTGTACAGTTTAGTTTGTTAGTACTGTGTAGTTTCTGGAAACTTCTGCTTGAGTATAAATGTTGACTTTACTAAATTTTAAAGAGAAAATTGATACTTCAATATATTTCTCCTTTGAATCTGTCTCCTTTGAGTCTGTCTCCTTCTCCTTTGAAAATTATTATTTTTTTTTTTGTGGGCGTCAAAGTTTTAGATTGGTACCCCCCAAAACAAGGAAATGCTGGCAAGACTTTGACCCAAATAAACAGAAAAACACTTTTTTTTTATTATTTTTTTATTTATTTTATTTATTTTTTTTTTTTTTATTTTTTTATATAGTATTAAACGGCTTAATATGAAAAGTAAATCCTTTGTGACAATAACAAATTTGACAAACCACCTGTTCCAAATTATTTAAAACAAATGTACACAAGAAATAAAATACAAACAGGCAGAAGCACAATAAACTTGGTAAAATCAGGCAAAAGTTTTTGCATTTAAAAATGCCAGAGGCAGGGTAATGGAATGGTGTGTTGTGTGTGTTTTTTTTTTTTTGTGTTTTTTTTTATTTAAAGTTTAACTTTTAACTGGTGTACCGTGTTTTTAGAACACTTAACATTGTGTATTTCACATACAACAAAGTACCAATGGTGTTACCTTGGGGTTCTGAACAAGAAAAATGAATATTATGGTACATCAATTCATGTTTTATGAACCATGGTATTACAATATCGTCACAGCACTATGTAAACTTCTTCATTATGTAGTTATTTATATTTGTGTCAAAAATATAGTGATACCTATAGAGACATTATCATAAAGTAAATGATTTTGAGTTCATGAACTGATTTTTGTCATAGCCTATATATGATCCTAATGGAAAGATTAGCTGGCTATTAGTACTACCAGTTTCTTAAGTAATAATATACTTATACTTCCATGATGCATTTTACGATGCATTAATAAAATACAAAAGTATAACATTACAGCATTTATAAATAATGACAGTATTTGAAATTACAAGTAGGCCTATGAGTGTATGAATACAGATTCATTAGGCATAAGATGCTAATTCACTAGTATGACAAATTCATTTTAAATATAATAAATAATCCAGTATTAAAATAAAGTGATTGCATCATGAACAAACATAAACTAACAAAGAACAAAAGTATATTGTTTGTTAATGTTCATGTTTATACAGCTAACAGACTCAAGCAACCCATTCAGCTATCAGATATTTTTAAAACATACCTTTTTTTTTTGATACTTCAGTAGTTTAGCCTAATATTTAAATATTTTCTAATGAATTTTTTTTTTTCTGCGTTTTTCCATGTAGGCCTATTTGTTGTGAGATGTATATGTTTGTACTAATTCTTTAATTGACATACCAGGCATACCAGACATATATTTAATCATTTAGCAGATGCTTTTATCCAAAGCGACTTGCATATGAGGACAATGAAAGCAATCAAAATCAAAAAGAGAGCAATGATAGGCAAGTGCTATAACACAGTAGACGTAGCAAGGTTTTTTTTAATTATATAATAAAAAGAAAACAGATAGAATAGAAAAAGAATAGAGCAAGCTAGTGTTAGAGGCATTTTTTTGCTTTTATTAATTGTATAATAAATTAAAAGAAAACAAATAGAATAAAAAAAGATTAGAAAAGCTAGTGTTTTTTTTTTGTTTTTTGTTTTTTTAGAGGGTCAAATAAAGATGGAAGATGGTTAAGGACTCAGCTGCTCGGATTGAGTTGAGCAGATCATTCCACCAGGAGGGAAAATTTAATTTAAAAGTCTGTGAAAGTGATTTTGTGCCTCTTTGGGATGGCACAATAAAGCGATGTTCACTTGCAGAACGCAAGCTTCTAGAGGGCACATAAGTCTGAAGTAATGAATTTAGGTAAAGGGGTGCAGAGCCAGTGGTGGTTTTGTAGGCAAACATTAATGCCTTGAATTTTATGCGAGCAGCTATTGGTAGCCAGTGCAAACTGATAAACAGAGGTGTGACGTGCATTCTTTTTGGTTCATTAAAAATTAATCTTGCTGCCACGTTCTGGATTAATTGTCGATAATCTTGCTGCCACGTTCTGGATTAATTGTAGAGGTTTGATGGAGTTGGCTGGAAGACCTGCCAAGAGAGCATTGCAATAGTCCAGTCTGGACAGAACAAGAGCCTGAACAAGGAGTTGTGTTGCATGTTCCGAAAGAAAGGCCCTGATCTTCTTGATGTTGAATAAAGCAAATCTGCAGAACAGGGCAGTTTTAGCAATGTGGTCTGAGAAAGTCATCAATCATAACTCCAAGGTTTCTGGCTGTTTTTGAAGGAGTTATGGTTGATGTGCCTAACTGGATGGTGAAATTGTGATGAAACGATGGGTTTGATGAAACCACAAGCAGTTCTGTCTTGGCAAGGCTGAGTTGAAGGTGATGGTCCTTCATCCAGCAAGAAATGCCTGTTAGATAAGCTGAGATGCAAGCAGCTAGCGTCAGATCATCAGAATGGAATGAGAGGTAGAGTTGAGTGTCATCAGCATAGCAGTGATATGAAAAGCCATGTGTCTGAATGACAGAACCTAGTGATGACATGTAGACAGAGAAGAGAAGTGGTCCAAGAACTGAGCCCTGAGGCACCCCAGTAGCTAGATGCTGTGAATTGGACACCTCACCTCTCCAAGATACCTTGTAGGACCTATCTGAGAGGTAAGACTCAAACCACTGGAGTCTGATTCCTGAGATGCCCTTTGCCAGTAGGGCTGACAGGAGGATCTGGTGGTTAACCATGTCAAAAGCAGTGGACAGATCAAGCAAGGATCTGGTTGCTGGTTGCTGTCGAGGAGGTTGTTCTGTGTGAGAAAGGCAGAGACTTGGTTGAACAACGCTCGTTCAAGTGTTTTTGCAATGAAAGGAAGAGGGGAAACCGGTCTGTAGTTCTCTAAAAAAGATGGGTTAAGGGTGGGTTTCTTAAGTAGTGGGGTTGTACGAGCCTGTCTAAATGCTGAGGGAAAAACACCTACTACTAGCCTAGCTACTAATAAAAAACCTACTCAGAAAAAAAGAAAATGCTTGTTGCCACCTATTGCTGCAATGCTGTGTGCTGAAGTAAATCATTTATTCAGCCCATTTGTCGTTCTAAACCTGCCTGACTTACTTTCCTCTGTGGAATATGTAAGTAGATATTTGGAGAAAAGTAGGTCTTTTGTCCATGTAATGTAAGTTAATGGTAACCAAATTAAAAGGAAAAAAAAGATCTTCTTTTGTGTTCTACACCAGACAGGGAGTCATATCCCGTTATTCATAACTCTCCAGTACAGTAGGTGGCGGAATGGGATTCGTATTAACATTGCTCCAGATTTGGAGACGCGCCTGGGCAGCTGATGCTGTCTCCCGTGACCGTCTCTATTGTACTGTGTGTCGAACTCCATAGGCCAATGCCTAACTGTCATGGACAGATTTCGCATGTGTTTCTGGATGTTATCAGAGGACAAACCCGGACTCTCTGAAGACGATTGAGAGACGATTGAGAAAAAGTAGGTATGTTTCAGGATTATGTGAAATAACTGAGCTAGCAGCTAACGTTCACAGAGTAACGTTAGCCAACATAACTATTTGCTCAATTTATTGCTCATTTTAACAACAAGCTGCTATCAATTTACTCTCATATCCATACATATTTCGTTCTCCTGTTTTTATTGTTAGAACATACAATGTATCCTTAGGTTATTATGCCACCCATACAAGCTTTACATAAAAGTCGTTCTTTGTCTTATTAGTAAAAGCGAATTTATTGTGTTAACTAATGCTTTATATTTAAAAAGGATGTAAATGACATATTTGCGTCAGACTAGACAGTTTTGAAGCAAATGTTTTGCTCTTCTCTCGGGTTTAGTTTAACCAAAACTGCTACTGATGGTCAACGATGTGCAGATAACTTTACCACTTACAGAATTCACCATGGTAACCATTGCTTCCGCTGTACATTTATTGTTACTACCATAAAACTGGTAATAGCCACCACTGTTATAAAACATAGAAGTTAAACAAGATACCAGACATGTTATGGAATCTTACGTTGTTTGTTAAGGTGATAATAAGGTGGTCCCATTATAATGTATTGATTTAATGTAGATTGTACATGTGGTGTTTTGCTGGAAACGATTGTTACCATGGTACGGTTTTTATGGGACATTACGTTTTATTTTAAGTAGGCCAGTTAAAGCTACTGTTGCAGCACATTCACTATAGTAATAATAATACTTTATTATTATTATTATTGCCTTTCTGTAGCAATTCCTTCAAAATACAACCTGTGCCAAACAAATAAATAATAACCAAAACCAAAGGCAGTCATGTGTTAGTCAGTTTCTCATAAATAGTAAATGTTGCAGATTAAGTTTATTATTGCATGACTGCTGCCTAAAGTTTGTTTAGGATTTTAAAAACTTTAAGGAGAAATTGCCACATATTTTAAGTATTTGTCTTATTATTTGCTTGGATATTAATGATTGTTCGTGTTTACTTTTTATATTTATATCCAGGGTTGGGAGGGTTACTTTTAAAATGTATTCCATTACAGTTACAAATTACTCCATTAAAAAAGTACTAAGTAACGTAATCCAAGTAGCCTACCACAATATGAAAGTAATCTGATTACTTTTGGATTCCTTCAAGTCACATATGTAAATAAAGTCAAAAAAGCAATATCAAAGTACTTTTATTTAATTTTGACATTAAAATTAAAACTAATAAAACCTATTAAACATCTTGTTTCACCATCTAGATATTACAGCCCGTATATATATTTATATAATAGCCTATGCAGACATCTAGTGGCTACACAGTTTAGTATCACAGTTTTATTTTTATTATAATTTTTTTTAACATGTACAAGGAAAAATATATATAGTTTATACACAACATAAAAAATATACACCATATACATATTAGTCTATTTTAAAATAAGCCTACATGTTGAAATGTATGTGAAATGCTGTGATCTTTCTTTATTTCATTGACTGATCCGGGTCTGGGGTCTCTCGTGTTAATTTCTACATTTTCCAGATTTGTGGTTGCATTTCGAGGCAAAGCAAAAAAAACAGTGTCGAACAACAATATAAAATGCGGGAGACTATTAATTGGTTATTCTACAATTAATTGTACTACAAATTATACTACAACTGGAAAATACTGTAAATTGATAAACTGTTCGCTTCGATGGCATTTAATATCTCCGACAGCGCCTGTAGTCCCCATTTAGCAACTTGTTAGCAACAAGTTGTCTTTTTTAAGAAACATAACAGTTTAAAAAATCACGAGTTGGGTGTAACTGGTGTGTTTTATGTCGTAGAATAAAACGTGAAATTATTTTGAGCTTGTGTGAACCACGGACCTTATTTTAGGGGATTTAATCAAACTCCCATTCAAAAAACCCATTGACTCTGGGACGATGGAACCGGAAGTACGAAAATGCTAACTCGCTTCCAGGTTTTTGCCTACAAAGTAACGTCACAGTTTCACCACTCTATTAAACAGTCCATTTAACACACAGCCTTGTTTTCATTCCTTTTAAAAATTAAATGTGGTGCTACCCTGACTAAGGTCAGTACTTAGAAGTCTGATTCTGTATACACAATGTGGCTGAATTATGTGCAGTCTCTATTTTTTAAGCATTAAATAGTTCCTCATCTTATATATCTGTTATTCATTAGTTCTCAGGTCATGGATTTCCCAGGGCATTTTGAGCAGATCTTCCAGCAGTTGAACTACCAGCGGCTGCATGGACAGCTTTGCGACTGTGTGATCATGGTTGGTAGTCGTCATTTCAAGGCCCACCGTGCCGTGCTGTCCGCCTGCAGTACACATTTCCGAGCCCTGTTTACTGCTGCTGAGGGAGACGCCAGTACAAGGATGATCCACCTGGACTCAGAAGTGGTGACAGCTGAAGCGTTTGCTGCACTCATGGACATGATGTACACGTCCACGCTGATGCTAGGAGAGAGTAACGTGATGGATGTCTTGCTGGCGGCTTCTCATCTGCATCTAAACGCTGTGGTGAAAGCCTGTAAGCACTACCTTACAACTCGTACTCTACCCATGTCTCCTCCGGCAGACCGTAGTGGTCAGCATCACGCCGAGCAGCAGCAAGCAGCGGCGGCTGCGAACTCTCATCTCCAGCGCTCATTTCTGCTGCAACAGCTCGGCCTGAGCCTGGTCAGTTCTGCCCTGAGTGGCGCTGAAGATGGGGGAACGGGGACCGGGAGGAGAACGGGTTCAGCGTGCGGTAGCGGGTTGTTGGATCAGCACGGTTCTCACCCGACACGCCGTTTCCTGAAGCGCAAACAGCCCTTGTCCCTGATCGCTTCGGAACGGGGGAGGCCACGTCTTTCCACGCAGGTGGAGGGGATTGTGGGGGAATCGGGGAATCGAGAGGGTGGAGAGGAGCTTCTGTCTCCAGATTCCCATAGTAAAATCGTGGATGAGGTCGTTCCAGGGGATGATGGAGGTTTACTAGAGCAAGATGAGTACCGAAGGGGACTGACCCATGAAGACATGCAGCTTCCCAGTCAGTCGGATGGAGGAAGGGGAGCAGGACCGGAAAAAACTTTGCTGCTGCCACGCAAAGAGGAGTACCCGGATGCGAGCCGTCACCACACCGAGGGGATGAAGATAAAGAACGGAGGTGAGGACGAAGAGGAGCAGCAGCAGCACATGCAGGTCGTGGTGAAGAGTGAGCCACTGAGTTCACCAGAGGCTGTTGATGAGACTAGCGATGTTACGTCTCAGGCAGAAGGGAGTGACCAGGTAATTGTTTTTGATAATAAGCTAGTGAGAACTGTAACCCATGTATTTTGTTACTGTTTTGTTACCTAACCCTAACTGTTTTGTGAGTGTTTCACCAGATTGTCCCAGGTAAGTATTTTGCCCTTTGAAACAAACTGCATGCCTTTCCAGTCTAGAAAATTAGTAGTCAGTTTATATCCATTTCCAAGAGGCAGTGCTGTCATGATTATTATTATTTTCCATTTTTTATATATATTGTTCCTGAAAATAAGTACACCACCACCGTTTAAAAGTTTGAGGTAGGTAGGATTTTTCTTCTCGATAGGAATGAATACGCAGCAAGGGTGCATTAAATTGATCAAAAGTCACAGTAAAGACCTTTACATTGTTACAAAAAATATTTTTTAAAAATGCTGTTCTTTTGAATTTTCTGTTTAACAAAAAAAAATCCTGTTTTTGACATTGATAAAAAATATTTCATGAGCACCAAACAAACATACAGAATGAATGTACATCTATTAGAATGAAAATATATTTTAAAATAGGAAAGTTATGTTGAATTGTAATATTATTTCACAATATTTCTATTTTTTACTATTTTTGATCAAATGCAGTCTTGGAAAGTATAAGAGAGTTCTTTTAAAAATTAAAAAAAAAAAAAAACACATACCAACACAAGCGCAAGAATGTTACAATGTATTTGTCAGATTTCTTTTTTCTTCTTTTTTAAAACAAAAGAAGCAAAACTTGTGATGCAATTTTTCTAGATTTGTTATGCTTGCTAGATTATTTTCTTTACTTTTTTTAACAAGAGAAGCAAAATTTACAATAGGTTTGTTGTTTCATTTTACTTCTGGATCAAAATATGTTGCCATGCTTATGCATATTGCCTAGGTAGAAAATAGTTGCCTGGTTGGCGACAATAGCCTTGTGGGCAGCGCGCTAACATGATTTCGAATCCTGACTCGAGGACCTTTCCCGGTGCCGCCTATCTCTCTCCCACTTCACTTCCTCTCTCTTATCTACACTGTCCTATAACAATAAAGGCAAAAAATGTCAAAAATGAATCTAAAAAGAAAATAGTTGCCTGGGGTGTTACCAGGATGTCCAACAAGTAAACTGACTTGCATTAAAGGGGCTGTAAATAATTAGTGTGATGTTTCCTCAGGTGGGGCCAGTTGGAGAAAAGCTGGAGCTGAGTCCAGAGGGCAGTGAGCGCAGCTACTCTGATCCCCAGCCCAGCTCTGGGCTGCTGATTAAAGGAAACAAGGGGTTAGGAGGAGCAGAAGACAGAGGAAGAGGAGACGAGCTCTCCTGCAGTGATGCTCTTGAGTCCTCCTCTGGACTGCATATCTCCAGTTTCCTCAGCGCGAAGGCCTTTGCTGGCAGAGGGACATCATCTAACCTTGCTAACAGTGTTGACAATGTTCCCAACACTACAACTGGAGAGTTTCAAGCAGACCATGATTCTGCTCGCTTCTTCCTCTCAACCGATTCCATCAACACTTCATCTTCCTCTCTGCAGCTCCTTTCAGGCGAAGCACAGGTCTGCTCTGACCTGCAGCCAGAGTCCCTTCTCTTGCGGCCACTGCATGATGGGATAGCATCATCCTCTTCATTAGCAGCGTCCCGTGGTGGATCGGTGGACCAGCTTGCGCTGGAGTTCCAGCGAAACATTTTGGGATTACAGACCTTCCCTCGTTCATCCAGGGGTGGCGCTGGAGGGTGCCAAGCATACCGGCGCATCGCCCCCAAAGTTCCACCAGGAGGTGCTTCAACACTTACAGATAGCCCTCAGCAGCTTGATGCTGCCTCCTCGTCCTCTTCTTCCTCAGTGCTTCTTAATGGAGTACACTTAATGGAGAGTTCTGTTACCGTAGGTCAAAATGTTGGCAGCTCCAACTTGAACCCGCTACCCCAGTTGACAAGAGCCTCTGCAGATGTTCTGTCAAAATGTAAGAAGGCACTGTCCGAGCACAACGTGTTAGTGGTTGAAGGCGCCAGGAAGTATGCCTGCAAGATCTGCTGTAAGACGTTCCTTACTCTGACGGACTGCAAGAAACACATCCGAGTTCATACGGGAGAGCGCCCGTACGCCTGTCTGAAATGCGGCAAACGCTTTAGTCAGTCCAGTCACTTGTACAAGCACTCGAAAACAACCTGCTTACGATGGCAGAACAGTGATATGTCTAACGGCCTGCTCTAATTCAGCACAACTGCAGGCACTCCAAAGGCACCATACAAGGATGACTGGTTTCTGACTGTTCTTACTCTACTGAGTGGGCAGATCTGTACACTGTAATCTCACATCCACCATTATAGTATGTATAGTAACTTTTTTTAGGTGTTTCATGGCTGTAGTATGTTGTTAACATGCTTCCAATTAACATGCCATCAATGGTACAAATGACAGGGATAGTTCACACAGAAATGTTCCAAACCTGTGTGACCTAAAAAAAAAAAATGTTTTTACATTTTTGTTTGGTTGGGTTTTTTTTTGTCAAATGCAATAAACGTCAGTGGGGTCCAATGTTTGTTTGTTTTTTATCGACAAATGCATTTTAATCATTCTTTTGTGTTCCTGCAGAAGAAGAAAGTCATACAGGTTTGGAACATGAGGGTGAGTAAATGATAACAGAATTTCCCTTTTTGGGTGGACTGTCTCTTTAAGTTTCACTGTGAAATGATTTTAAAAGAACTGAAATGGAGAGGTCTGCTTTGAGAGTTGCAAGCAGATGTCAGACAGATCCTTAGTAGCTCAATCCTGTCCTGATGATAGAAGCTTGCTGTGGAAGTCAGAATTGTATTGTCAGCTGTGTACTGTTGAAGTATTTTAGCTTCTGATATTGTCTGTATATTCTGAACTGAAGCATCAAAAGGAGTTTCATCATTTTCATTTAGGTGCACCTTTAGGCCAGTGGTTCTCAACCATGAGCCCCACTAGGTGGCCTCGGCAAACTTCCAGGAGAATACGTCTTAAAATTATTTAAATTTAGTTATATTAACGTAATCTTGATTAAAATTTTAAACTTTTAAATTATGAATTACAACATTAAACTGACATCATATTTTTGACTTTATTAGAAGTGCATATCAACTTTGAATATTGTCTCAAGCTAAAGTGGGGTCCTGGAGTCAAAAAGGTTGAGAAGCACTGCTTTAAGTTCCAGTGGTTTAAGTTACAAAACCAAGTGAGCTGCCTGCCTGACTGTTTACTATCTATATAGGCAGCCACTAAGGCAGGATCCTTAGAGCTCAAATTAAAACTCACATTGGAACATCTGGAAGGAACATGGGCAGTTGCATTTTAGCGTTTCCCCAAATAACACTCATAAAACTTTTGCATTCTCTCGCAAAACTTTTGCCTTACTTTTGCCCCAAAAAACTTTGTTTTTTTGGCAAACTTATATATTAGTGGTTTTGCCTTTGCTAACACAAAGTTTCTCAGGTGAACTGAAACCTTGCTAAGTTTTTAGGGAGAACACAAAACTCAAAAGCAAAAGCTTTGAAATATAATTGTTCCTCCCATCTCATTTTTTCCAATCACCATGTCCCTTTAGGGCCCCTGTATAACTTACAGTTAATTCCAAAGGAGTTTGACTCAAAGTCCATTTCAAGGAAAGTCTATGGTCAGCTATTTTGGGCATCCGAGACTAAGCGCTATTTACTGGAATGGAGAAAACCTGACATTTCAAAAACTTTCCACATAACATATTTCAAATCGGCAACAAAATCTGACATTAGCTGTCCCGTAAATATTTTTGTTATACTCAAAAAGCTTATATTTCAGGTTGCCTCAGAATACTGACTGTCTCTATGGCAACCAGAGATTTTATTTAGAAGGTGGGAATTATTCCACCATATTTTGCATTGCACTTTCTCCCATTTATAGTAATGAGTGCACCTTCTTGGTTTATCTAAAGTAGGGGTGCAAAACTCAGTTCTTGGATGGCCACAGCCCTGCAGAGTTTTTCTAGCATTACATTCATTGTGCGGGATACATGTGATACTGCTTTAGAATTTGGCCAGAACCAAAATGTCTTCACAACAAGATAATGGCTATGATGTCTTAAAATACTGTCTAGGCTGTCAGCTGACTAGGTTTTGGAACACCGCAAAGATGTAGATGAATAACCTACCACAGTCACTACTGTTACACTTTTACTGTTACAAGGTCAAATAAACTGATTTCTGTTATAAGACAAATCTTTTGACCATATGTGGAAACATGAGCAGAATTGACCTTGTTGCCTAGATTTCCCTAAACTAATAAACACTAAGTTTCTTGACTGTCGATTAGCACAAAATGATTATTGTTTTCTAAATACAGTAATCATTATGCGGTAAGACATAAATTATGTTCCCTTTGCAAGAAGAGGTAATTGTAGGAACATTTTTTACTAAAGCACTGTGCATTTGTGCCTGTTTCTGTTGTATTCGGATTTCTTACAGTATATGGACAAAGGCAGATAGAAATCATGCACTGACATTTAGCCTGACATCCTGAGACCATCCTCGGTTTTGCTTCTGGTAATGCTTATGTTGATGCCCCTGTGGCTGAAATTGATATCGGCACTGAGAGAATGGTAGACTACAGTGTTTATAGGTACACATTTTCCATATAAGCATTTCCTAAAGAACTTCATGTTGACGAATTTTAATAGTAGCTATTGGTGATGAGGTTGTCACTTTAGAACAGGCTGTTACATTCATGTGTCTTTTTTGACCTTCCAGTGCACAGAGAGTAAACCATTATGTAAAAATTGCACCTTCAGTCTTTAAGGCTTGAATGTTTTATGGTTTGTGGAGTAATACATGCTAATCAAATAGAATCTTAAAAATGAACCTGCTGTAAATGAAAATAGATGTTCAGTCATTGTATTAGTGGTTGTTTATGGATACCGTTAGGGGTAATAAAACAGTCTTGTCGTAGTAGTTTGTGAGGAGTCTTGTCTTCTGTGATGTGTTTGATGCTGTACTGAGAGGAGTCCTTAAATGCTCAAACTAAGTATAACCGTTAAGATTTAGAAGCTGCTTCGTTAAACACATTCCAACCTGTAAATAAGCTGTTACTGCAGAATTTAGCATTTCATTTATGCCAATCTTTTATTTAACCGTAGTAATTTTTTTTCCTTTGTGGTGAATATCGCCACTGTTTGATTGGATGAACTCAAAGATTCTGGATATAAAAAATCATCACCTAACCCCTCATTAAATACTAAATAAGACTACATTTTAAATCAAATGGAGACCTTTAAGTCTAAATTATTGTACTTTATTTTTTTTCCCTTCAAATTATTCATCAAGAATGTATGATTATGTGCCTGTGCCTGAGTGTTTTTTTTTTTTTTTTTTACATGAATGTTGAAACATGAGTGTTTAGGAAACAGTTCTGTTACAACATTCCTAGTATAATCAACTAAATATACTGGGGATGTCCGAAATCCAAAACGAATGAATTGAATTTACACATTAATTGTCAAGCAACAGTTGACCTTAAATATGTACATATCATGTGTTAAATGTAACTAATCATACAGGACTTTTTCTTTAAATGACCTGAATTACAGTGGAAGTGAAACAACTGCCTTATGTGATTTATTATTATTATTATATTTTTTGTACTATGACTCTTAGATCTAGAAATGCCAAAATTGAAGGAATTAATGTGAGTCTGTGTAATGGCTATTAACTGCACATTGTTAGCGCACTCTTTTTTTTCTACTGGTTTAAGTGAATAAAATCATGAAGAATGCTATACATTCAGTCTGTCTTTTCATTAATGTATTAATGTGTTTGTCTTATTTGAAAAGAGATGACTAAAGTAGAGTTCTAAACTGGCAACATATTTAAGGAGTGAAAGACTTGCATGGATATTGCTGGTCTTAGCTGAGTTTGCTCTTTGTAGATCATTGATCTCAGAATGTGAACCTTGCCTGTGTGCTCACAAACACTGGGCTTTTGATGTTAGAGAACAAATGTGTGTTCAACAGTGTTGTTTTTCTAAAGAAATAGTTCATCTAAAAAAAAAACAAACATCTGTTACTATATACATAACCCATATGCTTGTATTTTTTTCTTTTTTACCCAGCTATAGTCCATGTTGTCCAATCTGCTGCACATTTATTTGACATATATGTTGTACTTCTGACATTTATAGACCCTTTTTTATTGAATTTTTGTGCATGTACGATATATAAATTATCAGCCAATTTTAGACTTTTTAAAATTATTGGTATCTGTCAACATTTTATTATTAATTGTGATGCAAATTTTCTATATTATTGCATTTAGATTACCTTTGCCATCATTTCATGCAATAGATAAACACTTGTATTCAAAAACACTAATATTCAATTATATCCATTTTTTATTCTGAACATTGTAATGTTGTGATGCCAAAACTTAAGTTGTAGCGTTGAAAGTGATTTAATATTTTATGGTTTATTTTGTTAATTCTTTTAGTTAAAATTTTACAGATTGGCCAGTTATTGGTTATAAGATGTAAATAGTTCATTTGTCTCTTTCTTTGGTCATTTGAGGTCACTATGAACTGTACTCCTATGAAAAAAAGCTATAATTCTTTCAGAAATTCAGAAATTCTCTCTTTGTGTTCCAAAGTAGATTTTTAATTTTCATATGAACTATTATTTAACTGTCTAGTTTTACAGTTTAAGTTCTTTAGGCATGGGTTCTCCCCTGAGTCCAGCCAGCAGGTTGTTGGCAGCAAGAGCAGACATGGCGTTCCGTGTCGTATATGAAGCACTGGCAATGTGGGGAAGAATCACTGCAGATATAAACATAAACACAGAATATCAGACCTGTCAAATACTTTAATGAAATACATGCAGACATGCATGCTTACCGCAGTTTTTGAGTGTGAAAAGAGGATGGTGTGTGGGCAGTGGTTCAGGTGTTGTGACATCCAGCCCAGCTCCAGCGATCAGACCAGTAGACAGGGCTTCATACAGATCCTCCTGATTAACCACTCCACCTCTTTACAATAATAACACAATCAGAGTCATGCACGGAAGTGCCTTTTTGGGAATAGAGCCACTCGTATACACCAATACTGTGATTATGAGTCTGAAGTGAATACAATAAACAGTCTATGAACATGAACCAAACAAGACAGGTGTGAATACACCCTTAGAGTGTAAGGTGGATTAAACATGCACATATATGCCCTGCACTCTATAGAGTTAATAGAGTTACACGAGTGTCAATTGCAAGCGGTATTTGCTGCAAATATTGTTTTTCGCCTCTCAAATGTACAATTTTTCTCCTGCAAAAATAAAGTTGATTAATTCTTGTAATTGCAAGATCACTAACACCTGAAATTTGAGCCAAAGTAACAAAAATGTCCCTTATATATATTATAATAATATGAAAAAATTTCTTCTAAAATTAGCATTTTTTATCAGACTCCTTTGTGTAGGTTCAGTAATTTCACTGTAATGGCACTGAATAGGTTCTTTTCATTGCCACTGAAGTGAAATAACTGAACATAAACATGGGAGCCTGAGAAAAACGCTAATTTTAGAAGAAAATTTCAGATGGCACTTTGCAAATGAAATCTTCAAATAATATTAAATTAACACTGGAAAGAATGTATTAGTTTACCTGCTTGTGTTGATGAAGATGGCGTTTTTCTTCATCTTGGAGAAGAGATTCCAATTGCAGATCCCATGAGTCTCTGGAGTCAGAGCACAGCATACAGCCAGGAAATCAGACTGCTTGGCCAGCTCATCAAAAGAGACTAAAAACACACACACAGGTCATTTGTATGCTACCTTGCAACTCCAACTCTCTTGAAAATTCTGTGAAGGTTCTGAGATCTTCCCACCATATTCTGCCTCTATCATATTTGCGAGCTCAGGTCTCGGCGCCACATCTGTGTAGATGAATTTCTTGACCTTAAATGGCTTCAGACGCTCAGCGATAGCCACACCTACCCAGCACACACACACACACACCACACAACCTTAACTTAATGCAACAATGATCCCCAACTTCCTGAACTAATTAATGATTCAGAAATTACATAGAGTCACAAAGCCATCCTACTCCTTACCAATCCTCCCAAGTCCTAAGATGCCAACTGTGCTGTTTGCAAGTTCATGACCACATAGCCATAAAGTTCTCCATGTTCCCCAGCCACCCCTAAACACAATTATGAATCAGTATGGATCAGTGCATGATTAGTTAGCAAATATGTAAGTGTTCATAGTTATTTTTAGTACGTTTTAGCCTCATGTGTGGCCTCAATGAGTCTTCTGGATGTAGTGAGTAACAAGGCAACAGTCAACTCAGCCACAGAATCGGTCAGAACATCTGGAGTATATCCTACACGGATTCCCCTGGAAAACACACAAGCCTAAGTCAGCACACTTTAAGAAATTCAAATCTAAATTTTACTCACACAACTGACCTTTTCTTGAGCTCATCCAGAGAAAGATGATCAAAGCCCACTGACATAGTGCTGACGACTTTTAGATTTGGACCTGTATTATTGAGACACACATTCAGTATGTCACTGTATTTGTCCCAACTTGTTTCAACCTACTGATCATGCATTGCAAGCTAACCTGCAGCTTCCAATAGATGTGCATCAATCTTCTCTGTGAGTACACATAGAATTCCATCACAACCTTTGACCTTTTTCAGCAGCTCCACTCGCGGCACAGGGTCATCAGAGTCCCACATCTCAAACTGCACCCTGGGATTGTGTGGGTTGAAATAAGAGAAGGTTGAAGAGGGAGAGAAAAAGCAGTTCAATGATTTACATGTATTTGACTCATTTAAATCTCCATAAACTGAAAAGTAGAAACCCACAAACTCCCAAAACAAATTAAACTAAAATGGCAAATCATCAAAATGCATAGAATATTTGTTTTCTTTGACCCCAAAAATGGCATTTTTATTCACTTATATGTTTGTAAATCTGTATAGAAATGAATCTGACATCCTAAATGACTAATGTTCAGAATGAGAATGCTCAGCCAGTTGGTCAAAAGTTTTTTATTAACTTTGTTTCTTGCAGTACCTTCAGCTGAGCAGAGGTTCTAGTTGAAAGATGTTGAACAAATCTTTGGTTTAGAAAATATTTACCTTATTATGGTCTTGGTTGGTTAAACTTGCCTGTGTCCATCTTACATGCATTGACTGTTAATATAATTAATTAAAATAGAAACTAGATTAGAGTAGGCCTACAAGGTTTTATCCAAGATGTTTGAATCGCCAGTTTTATCGTGATATCTTGGCAAAATTTTGCAGACACAAGGTCCATTGTCTGTCTGAAGCCAGGTATGAAGCACAAACTAAACAAAAGTCAATTTCAACTTGAACCCAAGCAAAGAAATATTTGCTATTAAGCAAAATTCCTGATTGCACAATTTCATTTTGACAGCAAAAAGTTACCAAACAACGTTAAATGTGACAGCACCTTTACTTTGGCAGAGAGATTTTGGTAATACTTTTCGGTAACACTATTTTAAGTTGTCCTTGTTGTTACATGTAACTTGTACTTACTATTATAATAACAATAAATTATGCATAATTACATGTAAGTAACCCTAAACCAAACCCTAATCCTAACATGTAGTTAATTAATATCAGTAGGCTACTTAAATGTATAATTACACTGTAACAAGGACACCTTAAAATAAAGTGTAACCCACTTAAGGTCTAGTTAATGCATTACATGAGTTAGCAATGAACAATATGCTATAGCCTAATTTCATAACATTTATTAACCATTGTTCAGTATAAGCTACAATTATTCAGTCTTGTCAGCTCAGTGAATTATGTTAACAGATACACCTTTTGATCTAGCTAATTAGTAGGCCTATTAGTAAATGTTAAAGTTTAATAATGCCAAAAGTATTTTTCATTGTTCACGTTAACTAGGCTAATGTTAACAAATTAAACCTTATACAATACCATCAATACTCGAAATCTAATTATAAACTTTGGGGCCATAACAAAGTTTAAATAATACACTTAGGGCAAATAATAACCGAAACTAGTTGGTGACAGCTTCAAACCTACTGTCCGGATTTGCGGAGAATGTCCAGTCCGTCCGGCGGCACCTTGCGCGTCACATACACCTTCGGTAACGTGGACATTGCGCGATGAAATCCGGTGACGGTACACGGGGCGATCCTCCGCAGTCTCCCGAGCGCTGTTCTACTGCACCACATTACGAGCAATACCAATCAATGCAGGGATCTGTGGTAAAGGATGACAGAAGCTGGGACAGTGTGTGGACAGTTTTGGGGGAGGAAACGAATGGGTGGTCTGTCTCTCCACACAACACAGCCAAGAGCAAATATGTAAGATACCTATGTTTTTTGTTTGTTTATTTGTTTTACATTCCAAAGTACCATAACTAATCACAACACATAGTGTGTGTGTGTGTGTGTGTGCCTCAAGTTCTGGTATCTGGTATCGATTTTGTTTCAGTCAATCATTAATCAGGGTCACAAGTATAGGCTATTGTATGAAAAGCAATGAATACTGAAATACACAAAATAATAATTAATGAGTTTAAAACAGAATTCATATTGCCTAGATCATAGATATGACAAACTATAGGCTACAGAAAAAATATAACAGACATTAATGTTCATCAAAAATAACAAGAGAAAATAAACACAAATTTAGGACTTAGCTTTCATGTGTATTTTCCGTATTACGATTTTGAATAGGCTATATTTGCTGGAGTAGCAGTTCAAAGCTCCTCCAGTGCAACTATGAGTTAGAATGTGTGTGTGTGTGTGCGTGTGAGTGCGCGCGCGCGCGCGCGCGCGTGTGTGTGTTTGTGTTCATATGAAGGTTTCTGGTCAATGTTTGATAGGTCTCTTTGTCAACACAAACACACTTTTTTGACTGAACCAAACATGCACATGAAACAACTCTTAAGAAAACAGCACAAAACCCAATGAGTAGTAAGCTTTTGTAAATATGCATTTACAGAAGATTAAGTGTAGCCTGCAAAAAAGATTACAGCAGTTTTTACAGAGAAAGACACCTACTGGGTTTGTGCTTACATATTTATTCATTTTCTTGATTTTTTAAAAGGTTTATTTTGGTTTATTTTTTATTTCAGAATTTTGAACTTTGAACATATAGCCCAGGCATCCTCAAATCTGGCCCACTCCTGCAGAGTTTAGCACTAACCCTAATCTAACACACCTGAGTATGCTAATCAGAGTCTTCAAGATCATTAGAAAATCACAGGTAGGTGAGTTTGATCAGGGTTGGAGCTAAACTCTGCGGCAGATTGGCCCTCCAGGTAAAGATTTGAGGAACCCTGATATAGCCAAAAACATGAAAAATAATCATCAAATTACTGACACATAAGAAAATTAATAGAATAAAAAAGAATGAAATAGTCTACAAACTTTATGAGCAAATAGCATGCATGTTGTGCATTGTAAATCAATAAATCAATCAAATGACAGATTGAAGGCTTTTCAGTACTTTAGTCTTTTTTTTAGTCTTTGTTATTTCTTGTTGCTGTTCAAGTATAAAGTTGGTGACCTGTTTTTATTTGTAAATGTGTAAAAGTATTTTTTTTATTTTTTTTTGTGATGCCCATTTACATTTGCAGATTGTGTATTTTCCATATATAATAGGTAAATTTATAATATAGCCTACCAATGGTTGGCTACTTCATATTCTCATTTTATAGGCTACCATATTCCCAGTCAGTGTTGGGAGTAATTACGTAATTTAATTACAAAATAAATGTAATTGTAATCAGTTACAGTTACTGAGAAAAAAATGTGTAGTTAAATTACAGTTCCTTATGAAAATGTTAACGATTACAAAGGGGGTTACATCTGTTTTTTTTCCACACACACCCACAAACAGATTTAATTGATTTCTTTGATAAATTGCAGTGACTGCTGAATAGGACACATGCTTTTTCAATAACTGTTTTATTTCCTATTTGGGTATATGCTTTATTTTTTTAAGATTAACTTTTGAGAATGAGAATGAGAATGAGA
>JAFVLL020029960.1:0-20684 GCA_021397915.2 Tor tambroides
AAAAAAAAAAAAAAAAAAAAAAAAAAAAAATCACCTACCCTGCAGAAGAATTCGACTGGACTGACCACAGTGTTTTAGACGAACAAAAATTACTTATCAAAGATGCAAACATTGTTTTTTTGCCTCTGAAGTTGCATTAAAAATTCACTTGGCTCAGAAATCTGAGGAGGCACGTGCCCACTCAGTTTGAATGGACATGACTCTTCTGATGCTGTTACTATTATATCGTGTTCACAGATGTAGGTGGATGAATGTTTTTAACAGAACAGAAAACACTCCACCTGACCTGAGATGCGGTGGAAACGACAGCTTTGCATAATGTCTATCTTTCTCGCTGACACAGGGGCATCTCTACAACAGGACTTCAACACATCAGAACTAAATGTACTTTTTTGGGTAAGATCTGGATTAGAAGGGACATGAACCATGATACAGACGCAGAGAGGATGAATATCATCTATCTTTTTAAGCAGGTTAAAAACAGAGGTGACTGCTAAAGCTTGTACATTTGTATTAGTATAAAAAGGGGGATATGAAGGATAAGAAGACAAAAATAAAGGTGGAAAAGAAGTAAGGTTGGCAAAAAGAAATAATCCCACACAAATGCCAAACATATTGTTGTCACAGCAACACTCTTTTCTCAGCAACACAGCTTTCTGTTTGCCCTCCCTCTTACCACCCTCTTTCTGTCTCTTTCTCTATCCATGTATATTTACACTGGCATCTAATCTTAGCAAAACTTTATTTAACAAAACTATAACCTACCCTATTGGGCCAGAGCTGTGTTCATATTCATTTCTGTGCCTTCAATTATTTTTATGTTTGCAATAAATGTAACATTGTTACAAATTCTACATAATTAAATATGTCAACCGGCAGAAACTGCAAGAAAGATTTTTATAGTCTTGGAATATAAAACCCACAATGTCCTCTACTAGAATGTCTGTTTATCACACAAATTGTAAGTCTGATTCATTTTAGTGAGTCAGTTCCTTTCAGACAGTTCATTCTAAAGAACCCCCTTATCTTCAATGTAGTTAGCTAGTTTTCGGTATTTGTAAACAATGTTTCTTAAGGGTAGCTTGTCTGTACTTTATTAAAGTGTTCAGCAAAAGAAAACAGCTTTTTAGCTTGGCAAGTAGCTTCCCAAACACGGCTCATAATGTGTCAAGTGTGAGAGGACACATGTGTGAGTGTGTTGTTGATGTGAGTGTGCGGCTGAAAATGAAGACAGCTGCTTAGCAACCTCCGTAGCCCTTTAACGGAAACACACATACACCAGCTCCATCTTACTCAGAGCAGAAATATCATTGGATCAATACTTTCTGAAAATAGGTTTGGTGTGTGAGTTTTTCTCTGGTTGGTCTGTATTTGACCACCTGAAGCTCAGATTTAACATCAGACTGATGCTTCAGTTTCAATCTGCCCTAAAAGTGTCAGGTTCACATGACTTTCAAACTACCAAAATCGCTGCACTGTTCACATTATACAACATTCTTTCAGCCTGTCGTCTTGTTAGCATAACTGAGCGCACACTACACAATCAAGTACAATTTTACAAAATCTCTGACCTAGAGGTTTTTCTGTTCAGCGGAGTCTGTTTATACAAAAGAAATGAGAAATTGCCACTGAATTTGGGACTTTGCCAGAAATGTAGTCTAAGAAACAGGTGGCTGTCCAAGTTGGTGTGTGCACTCATTTCTTGGCTTTTTTTGCCTTTATTTAGAATTGGCTAATTAGATTGGACAGGAAGCAATATGGAAAAATGGGGGATGGGATTGGAAAAAACACAAACCGGTACTCGAACTGGGTCACCCAAAGTACATTGTTGCTACAGTACATTTCAGTACATTTTTTCTCACTACACCACCAATAATACCAAATATTAGGATTTTGAAATGTGTCAGAATATCAGAATTAATCACTGAACAAATGCAAATAAATACTTAGCATAATTATTACCAAAAACGGTTAGTTCTACATTCACAGACGGCATGAACCACCCACAGTCAGATGCATATTGCACATAAAACTGGAAAGCACTTGCTCAATCTGGCAAGCTCTAATCTGACAACTTCCGGGAGTAAGGGCTCACAGGGTTTTTTTTTTTTATCAGTCCACAGGGAAGAGAAGTCATGTTAAGGAACTGGTTGATACAAAAGCACTTCAGGGCAGAATTTGGGATGACTGTAAGTCCATACGCTACTTTTTTTCACTACAACAGTTTGTGGAGACTGATGCACATCAGAAAAATCTGTCCCTAAACAGCAAGTAAAACAAAAAAATGGCAGTTGGTACAGTAGCTTTATAGCTTTATATGTCAGACAAAATGTCTCTTCCAGCCTGTTCTTGGTCAGATGCAGCTGTACTGTGGATTAGACCTCATGACATTTAGTCTGTTTTTTTTTTTATTTTAAAAAACAAGACCACATTCAAATTTCACTGTAAATTTCCTATGTTGATCTGGCATTCACAACACAAAAACAGAATAAATCCACAAAGAACATTCTATGTCCTATGGGCCTCAGAAGGAATAGTTCACCCAAAAGTGAAAGTTTGCTGGCAATTTACTCACCCTTATGTTATCCAAGATGTAGGAGATTTGGAGAAATTTAGCATTACATCTCTTGCTCACCAATGGATTCTCTGCAGTGAATGGTTGCTGTCAGAATGAGAGTCCAAATAGCTGATAAAAACAACTCAATAATCCAAGTACACAAGAAATCCACACAACTCCATCAATTAACATCTTGTGAAGCAAAAAGCTGTGTGTTTGTAATAACTATATTCATCATTAAAACCTATTAACGTCACACCATTGCCTTCGGCTAGAATATTCCTCTATCCATAATCCTAAAAAGTCTTCTATCTGTTATATTGCTTTCTCCAGTGAAAAAAGTCATCTCATCAAAGAGAGGACAACAGGGGATTGACTTTTTTACTGGAGGGAGGTTATGTATTATGGTATTTTAAAACTCTAAATGGCTTAAAATTAAAATTCCTTCGTGATGGATTTATTTCTTACAAATTTTCACAAAACTTTAACAGATGGACTGAAGTAGTATGCATTGCTTGTGGATCATTGTGATGTTTTTATCAGCCTCATTCTGATGGCAGCCATTCATCGGATCCATTGGTGACCAAATGATGTATTACTACATTTCTCCATATCTGTTCAGATGAAGAAACAAACTCATCTATATCCTGAATGGCCTGAGGGTGAGTAAATTTTCAGTAATTTTTTTCATTTTTGGGTGAACTATTTCTTTAACTCCCTTTAAATCACTTTATCTCTCTTCAGAAGTGTCTGTAATGGAAATGGCTGTTCTGTTCTTCTCTCTCATTTCCCTTGTTTTCTAACCCATATTTGTGTGAATGCTTGAGCTGGTGTGTGAGAGGGAGGCTTCAGGAGTTACTTTGATTCTGCTCTCTGTCTCTGGCTGAATGTGTGCAGGTATAGCTTTGATACTGTGATTCTGTTCGCTGTGATTCTGTCTTACAGTACATGTTGAAGTCAGTGTGCAGTTGAAGAAGTGGCAGCTTTGTCTTTAATCCTCATCTATATGCTGCTTCAAAGCCAAGAATAATACTAACCATGCAGACTCACATCTACACACACACACACGCACACACACAATGACCCGCTGTAAGTGTATTGGGGCCACAAGATATAGCTTACAGTCTCGATATTTATGCAAATGAAAAGAGTGATTTGTTTCAGAGAAACCGTCATTTCGACCAACCAGCCTTTGAAGCCAGTTAGAATTCATGCAAGATGTCAAATACAATCAAAATCAAGTAAAAAAAATAATTAAGTCATTCCATTGTTTTCTACAACTGTAAGCATAGAAATAAACTGCAATATTTATTTATATATATTTGCCTCCAACATTTTAATACATGAAAATGCTGCACAGGGACTTCAGTGAACATTTTTGAGTGTTGCCAAAAATGAATCATTGAATCTGTTCACTGAAATGGATAGTCTGATTGACCTAAATGAACTAAAACAAAGTGCAGCTGAGGAGATAATAACCATCTTTATTATTTGTTACTCTATGCTTTTAGCACCATACTTGATATAAATAGGCATTAAATGCTATCCGTGCTTGATGTTAAATCATGCAAGTATACAAAACCATAAACCATTAGTGACCCTCAAAACTGTTTTTGGAAAAGCATAAAATCAGAAAAAAGGTGGCAATTCTGGTGGTAATATCTTTAAAAAGTTTGGGGTCAGTAAGATTTTTTTTTAAGCAATTAATACTTTTATAGGGGTTATGCACAAAAACTTCCATATTCTGTAAAACAGGTCGCATCCCTTCCGGTTTAAGTCATTGTGTATGTTTTGTTAAATATAGAGCTGTTTTACTTAAGAAACCTTCAAAGGAGATACCAAAGAGTATCATAAGTGACGTTCATCACATATGCAGATTGATATCTAAAAGTTTTTTTCTTCTTCTCACAAACATTTTGATATTAAAATTGAATAAAATGGCAACAGTAAAAACATAGCTAGGTTAGCTGATTACCTTAAAAATCCATAGATATTGCCATTAGTTCATACTACTGTTAATACTTTCTCTGACAAGCGGATGCAATAAGACCTGTTTTCCAGTTTGGTCAGGTGACATTCAACATATATCCCATTCACCAAGGATGCATTAAATTAATTAAAGGCACAGTAAAGACATTTAAATTGTTACATTAGATTTGTATTTCAAGTAATGACTGCTGAAAATTGAGCTTTGCCATCACAGGAATTAATTCAATTTTAAAATATATTAAAACAGAAAACAATTATTTTTAATTGAAATAACATTTCACAATATTACTGTTTTGACACTTTTTTGTTAAATAAATGCAGTCTTGGTAAGCAAAAGAGACAAAAATAATATAATATCTTACTGACCCAAAACATTTGAACGGTAGTGTATATGGATAGTGCATTAATTATATATATATATATATATATATATATATAGCAGCAAAAATCACTGCAAATATGATTGCATTTATATATTCCTCAAGCATACATAATGAAATTCATAAATACTCTTTAAATACTACAGTTTAAGTTCAGTGCTGTCACTTACACAACTGCCTTACACACACACAACCATACAAAAGCTGTGCTGAAATGCCCTGTTATACAATCACCAACACAAGGTCACTTTAACTGCAATTTCAGCAGAATCTCTGCTTGGGGAATCCACACACACATAAAGTGAGGGTAAATCCCATTTGTGTTTGTGAGTGTGTGCAAGTGTGCATCAAGTCATTTATCACTGGTGTCCCCTGTTTTTTCAGCCTGCCCCATGGGCTGATGGGAGATATGGCAACCAGTCACTAAGAGTGACATTCTAATCTACAACACCTACATCTAGAGCATACAGGGTTCCTTTCTCTCTCACTCTGGCTCTTGTTTTCTCTCTCTCATCTTTATACTCTCTACAAATACATGAGATGAGCCTATTCTAACAAAAGTCAAGAAGTATCTGTTGTATGATTGTTACAGTAGTCTAACAGAGAAGTATTTTGTGATATTTTACAAACAAGTGGTTCTCAACTGGTTTTGCTTTAGAACCCAAAACAAAAACCATGTTTATATTCAGTTTAAATAAACACGTATTTGACATAGTCTGGGTGTGTTTTGTTTTAAGCTGTTTTCTTTTTTGAGACTGAAGACATGTTGTCTACTTTCTACCAAGCAGTTTCAACTAATGCACAGCAAAATATATAGGGAATGTTTTCTCCTCCCTTGTAAGGTCACTACCCTAACAGTGTGTGATTATATGATTAGCCGCATTTTATTTTTGGTATTCAGCATTGTTTATTCCATCCTGATCCGATCAGAACAGACTCATGTCCCATTTTTGGTTTGCGACCCACCAGTTAAGAACCATGGGTTTCCATTGATTAGCTGTTATCTGCCATTTCATTCCACTGGCTTAGTCATAGGCCTTTTCTCACACAGGCACAAACACACGCACCTGTTCTGGATTCTGGAGCAGCCCGCAATAAACAGTCAGAGGCTTCTCTATAAACAGCAGTAACAGTGGCTAAAAACAATGGCTGGTGGATCAAAGCCTTCCCACTTCTCTCCCCCATCACTACACGCCTTGTTTTTCCCCAGAATCCTCCGGGAATTTTCCGCTGACATTTCCAGCCGTGCTCCAGAGCGACTAGCTCTAATTCTCTCCCTGAGCACCCCCTCCAGAACCTCCATCTTACCGCTGGCTCATTTGCCAGGTCTAAATTAGCTCAGACCAATCGGGAAGGATTTGACAGTGCACATTCTTAGCTAGCAACATCTGGGGAGATGTCACGTGCTTAGCCACTAACCTTTCTCAGAGAACATTAGATTCGGAAATTAAATGTGTACCCATGCTAGGTATAATGGTATCACGCTGTTTATAGAGTCTGTTTGTTTGAAATCGAGGGACAGTTAACAAGGAAATGACCCATAAGGAGAAACCATAAAGAATGTGCCATTGCTGTATTCAGTGAGTTCAATATTTTAAAATGTGACAAAGATGTGTGAATGTTAGATACCTCATTTATAATCGCCCTTATTAAATATTCATGAAAACACCACAGATATATAAAACAACAGAAGTACAGTAGCATTTATGCCACCTACTTTACTTTTTTTTTTGGTGAAACTCTTTAAGTGGTCTGTTAAGCGTTAAAGTGAGTCACAATGTACTGCCATTATACTGAATTTCCCCAACTGGGTTCATTACATTTTCATTCATTTAATTTCATTTTAGTCTGTTCCTCACAAAAGCCTATCAGATAGCTTGAGAAGACTTTTAGAAGCTGTATGGACTACTTTTATGGGGTTTTCTGCCCTTTAACAGTTCACTAAAAACTTTGGAAAGAGTTGTGTAACAACTCTACTCTGAGTTCCACAAAAAAAATGAGAAAGAAAAGAATAAATAACATCATACAGGTTTGGAACAAAATCAGTAAATTCTGACAGAATTTTCATTTTTAAGTTTAATGTTCTTTTAAATATTTGACTCTCTCCCATCACTGTATCCATTTCTAATTGTTGCATAATGCCTGCATTAATTTATATACACTCATGTGCATGCACTTCAGATTGAAAGCTCTGGAAGTCATGAAGTCATCTCACAATGGAGTGTGAGCGGCCCTTCAGTCTGTTGAACAGCCTCAGAGAGGGGCCAAACGTGGGAACGAGATTATGAATGAGTGTGTGAAAGAGAGAATGAACACCATTTTACTGCTCTTGTCCCTCTAAATAGCCTCTTTATACTGACTGAGGCCAACTCAAACACCCACTCCAATTCAGTGATGCGCACACACACACACACACACACACACACACACACACACAGCATCCCCTTCTTGTCCACAAAAACATTCACATTCAGTAAATCAGACAAGAACACCTGCGAAGGGGAACTCAGACTAAATATCAACCAAATGCTGCTTCAAAAATCCCACACAGCTAATTAGAGCTTGGGTACTAGTCTTTGTTTTGTCTTTGGTGATTAGTTGAAACAGATTGGAAATAATTTTGTGGTTGGTGTGTGTGTATAATGTAGAATGTCTTTGACGCATCCTATCATGACACCATTTAAATGAGCTAATTAATAATTTATTTATTAAAAAAATTTGGTAACATTTCAGTATGGGGACAAATTCTCACTTTTAACTAGTTGCTTGTTAGCATGCATATTACTAACATATTGGCTGTTTGTTAGTACTTATAAAGCACATATTCTGCATGATCATATTCTACATCCTTAATCCTACCCAATACCTAAACTCAGCAACTGCTTTATTAACTATTAATAAGCAGTAATTAGGAGTTTATTGAGGCAGAAGTCATAGTTAATAGTTAGTTAACAGTGAGAACTGGACCTTAAAATAAAGTGTGACTGAAAATTTATTTTGATTTAACTTTTTGGTAACACTTTATTTTAAGGTGTCCTTATTATATGTTACATGTACTTACCATTATAACAACAATAAATTGTGCATAATTACATGAAAGTAACCCTAAGTCAAACATGGTAGCACTTTATTTTACAGTCCTGTTCCTCATGTACATACTATGTACTTATTAAAGTAATTACAATAACTAGGTAATATCTGGGTACTAACTCTGAACCTACCCCTAAACCTAACCCTACTCCATGTAGTTACCTTATATTACCAGTACTTTCTTAGGTAAGTACACCTTAAGTACACTGTAAGTACATGTAAGTACACGTACTGTAAAATAAAGTGCAACCCCAAACCCTAATCCTAACCATATAGTAAGTACATGTAGTTAATTAATATTACTCAGTACTTAAATGTATAATTACACTGTAACAATGACACCTTAAAATAAAGGTGTATATAATAACCAACTTTTTTTAAGAATTTCTCCAGTTAACACACATACTCTTCAACCATCTCTTACCTTCACGTCATTCACATTCATTCTCGTCCCTTTCTTCCCCACGAAAATATCATCTATGTCAACCAGGATATAATGTTCCAGAGATCGTGACAGCTTCCTGCCTGTGAGATAAGCGATGGCGTCCACCAGTATAAGTCTGTGTAACCAGTAGCTCAGCCCATGTCCAAACAGCACACGCTGCACCCCATCGTACAGGCCTAAGTCCTGCACGACGGTAGCATGGAGACCCTGGGGACCTGGTATGATCTGGGCCGCTCCACTCTCACTGGGCCGAGTTTTAGCCAATAGGACTGGTTCATACGTGGAATGGTTGAACTGAAACACAGTCCAGTCCTCTCCTGGTAAGTGGCCATGATCCACTTCCGCCCGCGTTATGTAAAGCAGAGGTGAGCGGGGGTTTACGCAGCAGTCTCCAAGTGCAACATTTGTTCGCAATGTCAGAGGGAAACCCCTAAGCTGTAGTGCAGGCTGGGAGTTTTCACTTGCACGATGAAATGCGATGACTCCAACGCTGTATTCGGCACAGTATTTATCCAGAAGGTCACGGTTCCATGCGTCCATCCCGACATACTTGAGAAGGTTCTCGTAGATGACCAGTGCATAGCGTCCACGGCCTTTGTGCGTTAGAGGCGGGATATCACCCTTTCCCGGCGCAATTTCGGCGTGGTAATGGAATTGGTTGGATTCTAGAATGGCGATGATGTCCTGTCCCAGTTGAGAATATTGACTCTCTACAAATACCAACACCACTGGATCCTTACGTGAAGGATCGATCGGTTTAGGCGTCCGAGGATCTGACTGTCGGAAAGGGAGCGCCCGGAGGTCGGCACAGTCTGGACCTACGGCACGGTCCGCGAGGTCCAGTTCTTGGGTGGAGCCTGTGTAAAGGTAGTAGGCGGAGACTAAAATGCTGACCATACAGAAGGTGGCGAGGAGGATGACAAGCCTCCTCAGATTCCTCCGCAGCTTGGTGGCCAGATTCATGGCAAACGGCGCACATGTGTGGGAGTGTGTGTGGGTGGGAGTCTCTGATTGTTCGCTGAGGCGGGCTAAAGCTGCAAATTGGCTTTTTTGGTAATCATGCTGCAGTCATGTGACCATCTCACAAAACTGGCAAATTCACTTCCAAGACAGGCCACTGAAAGAGTTTTTTGTTGAAAACGTGGCACAATACTCAACCCACGTCACCAGCTGCTCCCGAAATGAATTCTCATCCAACTAGCAACCCTCCATGTCCTGAGATTTCTCCTGACCCCCAACAAACCTGCAGAAAATACAGATGACAAAAGACAAGCAAATTTATGTTTTAGTATAACTTTAAGCATCTCTGAGATGTGTGTGTGTGTGTGTGTGTGTGTGTGTTTTTCTGTCACAGAAGTGTTCATCAAGGGTGTGTATGGATGCTCTTGAGGGGCATTACAGCCGTCAGCCTTCAGGTTGTTTTCAATCAACACTTCACCAGCTGTGGCCAACACTTCCCGGGAGGAGTGTGTGATTGGCCGCATATAAATAGGAAGTTGGAGGATGAGCCAATAGGAGCCTAAGGGTGGCTCTAAGGGAGAAATTCATCATTTGTCTAATGGGAATCAGCTGTGTCACACATATACTTTGTGTACATCAGGTAATCCGCACAACTGCATTTTATCTTCAAAGTTGCTTCCGCAGAAAAAGAGATGGCGGCTAAAGCATACACTTTCTTTTCCCCCTTGTAAACACAGGTAGGTGCAAATACAATGAGGATGATTTGTGAGAAAATAAATTATGGGATATATTCTCATTAAATGCATTGACTAGTACATACATTAAATGCATTAGCACATTAAATCTAGTACATCCAACAAGTGCATGTTCACTCTCTTTTTATGTGTGTGCGACTATGTGCATGTCACGGTCTGTGTGATATCAGAGTACGTAATTAAAGGGACATGAATTACACAAGATTGAAATAACAGATTACAGCGTTGTGCGAGAACATCACAAGGGAATTCAAGAAGGTGGGAATGTGAGATTGAAGCGCTGGATGAATTTCAGAACGCTAGAAAACTGAGATTACCAAAAGAACATCCTTCCACATTATAACTGTGACACAGGCTTTACTTAGAGAGTGGATTGTTAGAGATTGTGACATTCCAGCAGTTTACATTTACATGACACACTATATCAAATTCAAATCACAAGTGATTTTTGGATGTGTGTATTCAGTGGTCGAACTGAAAAACTTCAGGGGGGATGGTGTGGTCCAGGGGGTGGGGGTTTGCGGTTGGCTCCTGTGCCTAATTTTACACAATGATTACAAAATTGGTCTGATTTTTAAAAAGGGTTCTATTTAATGAAAAATTAGCCTTACTAAATGAACTACTATTTATAAGTTTTTTTTTTCCTTCTGGGGCCTGAAATAGAGGAATTCTGGATAATTAAACAATATTTTGCTGAATGTGTTTTTGTGCTGGCACCTTGGCTGATTTAGGTCTGTCATGGATAAATAAATATGACAATAAAACCGCCAGTAGGTGGCAGCAAGACCCTGTTTCAATAAATGACTTACTGAATCATTCATATCAAAACGATTCGTTCAAAACGGCTGATTCAATAGAAAGGAAACAAGTGAATGGACCTTTGAATCACTGGCTCACTCGATTCGTTAAAAAACTGATTCATTCACGGAATGAAACAACGTGTTGCTATGCACTGTTGTATAAAACTAATAGCACATTTGTGCTCGCGGCCTCGCGCACATGTGCTGATATACAGAAAAGTACATTGCTTGCGCAATGAATATAAAAACGTAAAAACTCATACATTGGTATTTTTTGTTTCATTGCTGGAATTATAAGGGCATTCTTAATTGTATTCTAATGGGCTTCATCGCGCAGTGAATGCTCTTGGACTCTCAAGATGTGTTTTTCTCTCTCTCTCAAAGTTGGATAATATCAGCTCTCCTATCGTCTCTCGGTCCCTCACAGTTACACATACATTATGTCAGGAGAATGTCTTTAAATTCTAATCAAGGAAAAATCATACCTTCTGTTGTCTTAAAAACTTCAAAAGTTGCGCTTTAACCATTTTGCGCGAAAAATGACTAAATTGCTTCTGCTCGTGCGCAGCTTGTTACAGTACCAAGTTCTGATTGGCCAATCGCCGTTATTTAGTTCGTAAATGATCATAAGTTGAGAATTTTAACATTTCATGTGCATGATACGTTTTACGTAATACACACAATTAATAATTCAAAGGGGATGGTGGTTTTACAGAGGGGATGCTTTTTGCCATTTTTTTCCCATGCCATCCCGCATCCCCCCTCATTTCGAGCCCTGTGTGTATTAATATTTTACTGTTCTACTACGTTTATTAATAACTGAATAATCAGCGAGTTTAGTGCAGTATGCAGGCTGTCCTGCTGTGTGTGCAGATTTGGCTAATAGTACTTGTTAATAGCCTACTTCTGAAAAAACATTGAAACATTTGAAGCGGTCCTTACAATTTAAAAGGCTCATAAATCTACTAAATCATATTTAGTTTTAGTACTAACTTCAACAGGTTTGTGTAAGGGTTAGGTTTAGAAAATAGCACCATTAAAAAAAACTGCGTTTATGAGATGTCCTCACTAATATAGTGCAACTAACATGTGTGCGCGTGTGCGTGTTTCCCGCTAGGCGGCGCATTCTTTGAACTGGGAAACATCGCAGAAGATGAGATCTTTTGCCTGCTTTAACTTACATTAATACTAATAATATCGTATTAATGTCTTATAAACTTCTTGGCTCGGTCCTCTCATGTACAACAGACTATATGCATCAATACATTTTGAATAAAAACCTAAACAAGCTACAATGTCTGTATAATATTAACAATTTTATGCACATAATAATTAACCCGAGGTAATGTCTAAAACCAAAAAAGAGAAAATGAAAGTCGAGTAGGCTATTTAATAAAAAAAGAAAGAAACAAAAGTCATTAGTTTATAACAAGGTTTCTAAAAAGATCAGCGTGACTGTTGAAATGTTTATGTTCTGTATCTAGAAAAAAAATATATATTTCAGAAAATGTTTTCATATACTTTAATTTAGTCCAAGACACTAGTGGCGACAAACGTAGGCTACACATGTGCTTGTGTTATCGGTGCATTACGGTTGTTCTTCAAAAACTAAACCTTAGACCGTTATCAGTCGCGCTTAAAGAACTGATTTATCCTAAGGTAAATGATAACTGAGCAAAAGACCGTTAAAGCGGTTAAAGACAACGCGAGTAAAATTAAACGCACAGCATCTCCGGTCAGATACCAGTAACGTGACATTCCAACACAGCGCATCTCTAAATCTCTCACACACAAAGACGTTCAGCACCCCATTCAGCACAAAGTTACAACACTAAACGTAACTCAAAATAAGCCGCACTTTCGCTATCTCCAGCCGACGAGACCTTACCTTAAGCCAAACCTGAGGCACTGCTGAGCGGGAAGCTGTCACAGCAGAGCCCCCTCTCTCCGGAACACCAGCTCCTTACAGCTCTGAACCCGAGAGCCCAATCTCATCCACTGATTCAGAGGCAGCCATCTGGAATGATGCGGGGACCGGTTCGCTATTCTCTCCGCGCCCTCTTCCCCTTTCTCCCTTTCTCTCACTGCGACACGGATTAAAGGAGCGCGGGGGGAGACAGGACTGGAGACAGGAGGAGAGAAGAGACAGGACTGGAGACAGGAGGAGCGCTCAAAAGACGAACTGAAGAGAATATCCCGAGAGGAGCGCTGAGACATGCGACTCCCCTCCACTGTCACCAGTGACTGAATAGTGCCGCTGCCGCTCTCTGCGCTTTAGCTCACCTACAAAGAGAGAGAGAGGGATAGATGCTGAGTGATTGGCACTTTATATTATGATATGTAATGTAAGCTGTGTGGTGTGATATGGAAAGTGTGACAAATGCTAATAATTTTTTATTACAGTATCCCTATTTACAAATTGATTTCTTAGTTTAGCCCAATAATGATAATTATGACAATATATTGTTTAAATTATAATGAAAAAGCAGCTCCGCTAAATAATACCACATTAAGTATATGTATAGGCCTACTACCTTATACACATTTTCGTTACTATAGTGTAAAAAAGTAATTTTACCAAACAAAATTTAACAATGAGCAAAATCGTGTTAACTGATTAAATTACCTTACCATAAAATATATTGTATTTTAAAAGACAACACGTATTTTTTTCTTTAAAATATTGTTAAAAATGTCTTATATTTATTTATAATTTATATATTATTTAAAAATTAATTAAATGGTAAGAAATACCTTACAGAGGGTGTTTCAGGAAATACTTTTATGGTAAAATATTTTTAAAATTATGTTTTTGATAAGTAAAATAACATGGCTAAATGTGCATTCCCAGATTTCCCTGCATAAACATATCTGTTTATGCTGAATGCATACATTTATGCTTAATGTTTATCTTCATGTGGTTCACCATGATGGGGTTTTGTGATGGTAACATTGTGACCCGTCATTATTTTATTATTGACCACAGTTTCAGAAGAGGCCGATTTTGATGAATTTAAGCCATTATATTCTGCTGTAGCCTGTCACCTGTATTTTTTATTTTTTTAACATAAAGAGTGCCAATGCAAAAGCCTCTAAAAGCCATCTTGGTCAAAAATGAGATAACGATACTGAGTGAATGCTCTCCACACATAGTATATGTTCATCAAGTACTTTCACTTCAAATGTGCTAAATCCCAGCCTCAACCCATTCAGAAGTACCAGTACTTACATAGAAACCTATACATAGTAGCCAGAAAGAAATGGTCATTTTAAAGAAAAACGTCAGATGTACTTAGAGGCTTTTGCATCTGAACTCATATCTCAAAGATGTTGATTTATATCATTTAATGACACACAGAAGCTGAATCCTGCAATGCTTGTAAACAGCTGACAGTTTTTTAAAAAAATAAACTATACTTAAAAAATACAGTGTACAACATAACAAAAATCTAAAACTTGTATGATCCATAATATTTCTCAGACAAACACATTGCCCCTGGTGGGCAATGTGGTGGTGTATAATTGGACCATTACATTTTCCTCAACAAGCACGCTTGCTTTAAATTCCTGTTATTCGAGACACTAATAACATCACAAATAATAAAATTCCAAGATTAAATATAGCCATAGCAAGGAGGACTATGGGACAGATGAGAATAAAAAACAAGAATGTATTTGTTAAACAGACACATGATTTTCTTTTTCTTTTTTTTTTTTTAAGAAAAAATCCCCCAGCTCTAGATGCTTAAAACCTAACATCATGCTTCTCTTAGCATTTAATTCCAATGCCCTTTGGAACTACTCAGTCTGGTTTCCATGAGTAGGATTTTCTGTTCTGCGTTTCGTAAATCAAAACGGTTTGAGGGTTTAAATCAAAATGAAACAGGACAGTGCTGACTACTGCGGAAATACTAAAGGCAGCGTGGACCAAGCTGTTCTGCAGAATTAACCACAACTGGGATAAAGAGATTGATGCAATTTTACACAGGATGAAGTGAGTCAGTATAGATATCCAGCATGATATTTTTCCCCATTGAGATCTGATGTGTTTTCAAAGTGTTCCTTTAATTTTTTTGAGCAGTGTATATTAAATATATTTCTATATATAGTAAAGGAAAGGACATGACATGTGGCCAAGTATAGTGACCCATACTCGAAATTTGTGATCTGCATTTAACCCATCCAAGTGGACACACACAGCAGTGAGTAGTGAACAAACACACACCCCATGAACACACACCCGGAGCAGTGGGCAGCCAATGCTGCGGCGCCCGGGGAGCAGTTGGGGGTCCAGTGCCTTGCTCAAGGGTCTCACCTCACCCTGCCAGACCTGAGACTCAAACTTGCAACCTTTGGGTTACAAGCCCAACTCTCTAACCATTAGGCCACAACTATAATGGTTAGTAACATAAATATTAGTGCTGGGCAACGATTAATTGCATCCAAAATAAAAGTTTTTGTTTATTTAATATGTGTGTGTGCTGTGTATATTTATTATGTATACATAAAGACACACACATTCAGTATATAGTTTGAAAATATTTACATGTATTTACATGTATATATTTATATTCATATAATTTATGATATATAAATATATTTAATATATAAACATAACATTTTTCTTAAAGTTATGCATGCATGTGTGTATTTATATATAGATAATAAATATACACAGTACACACACATATACTATGTACACCAAAAATTTTATTTTGGATGCGATTAATTGCGATTAATCATTGCCCAGCACTAAAAATATATACATGTAAATATTTTCAAAATATATAATATATATGTTTGTATTTATATATATATAATAAATATACACAGTACACACAATAATTATGTACACAAAAACTTTTATTTTGGATGCGATTAATCGCGATTAATCGTTTGACAGGACTACTATAAATAATACTTAAAAATCTGACTAAAATAAAAAATACAATTAAAATAAAAAGTACAAATTAAACCATACTGAATGCATTATTTAAATGTGAAATTTTGGTTATGCTTCATTATATATAAAATAGATTCATATGATTTTATTTACATATTTACATACTGTTGATAGTGCTTAGGTTTGAAAAAAGCCAGAAAATTCCTTAGAGGACAGGACTGAATGAATTACATATCTTTTACAGTAAAGTGAGCTCAATCTGCCAACTGTTGTTTAAGCTGTGTTCTTACTGTGATCTCTGAACTGACTGATGAACTAAACAGAAGCTAGACTGCAGTTCCTGAGCCTGTAAAGTGTGACTGAATCAGTGTTATCATCTCTCAAGGGAACCATTAGATGACACACTCAGCTGCTCTGTTCATTAGAGCCCAACTGACTGCGATTAAGTGCATTTTTTAGGCAGTTTAGAAAGGCTTAGATGTCTTATAATTATAACGGCATCAGCAAGTACTTCGTTTTTGTTTGTATTTCTCTCTATGGTGAGAGAAAAAGACAAATGTTAATTCTGTGTATAAACTGATGAGGAAGCGCTTTGAGGTAGACTTAACTGTAAAAAAAAAAATGCAGGCAGGGGAATACAGTGGTCAGGTGATTAAATATATGGCATTTCTAATGGCTTTAAGGAAATGTGAAATGGATTTGCTTTAAATCAAACCATTGACTGGACAGTATCTGACAGAGACTGGAAATAAAATTAAAGAAAGTCAAAGAGATTCAACCCTTCTTAAAGACTTACATCCCAACACTGAAGTTATTGTATGGCTTTAAAATGGGGATTTTCAACATTTACAGTTTAGGGACCCACCATATATATTTACTTTATAATAGCCATCATTAATATCATTTGCAAATGTTCATTCAAATCGTCTCCACAGATCCCACTTGTTGACAACACTGGCTTTAGCTATTACACACTAACTATTACACACAAGTCCTTTTGTGTTTCATGGAAGAAAGATTACAGGATTCCCAAAGCTGCGAAATGTGTCTGCTCAGCAAGAAATGGCCTACAAATTTTTACAAGCAATTATACTCTGTGAACCCCCTGCTCTGTTTGCTCTAATTGGTAAAGGCTTGAAAATGAACGTGCTGATGTTTATAGCTTTCTCCACAATAACATCTCTTGATAGCTGTGCTGCATAGTTGAGGCACACTTTGATTTCTCATTCTTTACTTCCCAAAAAACCTCATAATTTTCTTAAGTCCTTTCACCCACCCGTTTTTTTGACAAATTGTCAGACATACAAGCCCTTCAGCTTGATGTAGAGGCCAGAGTCGATTCCTTCACCACTATTCATGCACAAACAGAATGCGACCTGTTTTCTAAATGCAACGTAAAGGAAAATGAATGGCTTCTAGTTAACCTTTCATGAATTCCCCAACTGATGTCTTTTCTTTCAGTGCCTGACAAGATGCTTTAAAATTTTAATGTCAGACTTTTCTCTGAGACATCTGTTTCCTGCACTTTGTACATCATCTTTGTACTTTCATTCCCCAACAATCAAATCTTGAGGACAGGATTAGTTTGTGTGCCACTGGCTTACCTGTGTCGATGCTTTCCAGACTGTTTCCGCTCAGGTTCAAGACCTTTAGGTCTTTAACGTTTACAAACTCCTTTGGTCTCAGCTGCTTGATGTTGTTTCTGGATAAATCCAGTCTCACAATATCCAGCGGGATGTCAGCAGGCACAGTTTTAAGGTCTACGGAAGAGAGAGTTGAATTACTGTAATTATGTAGGCCTATTGGAAAAGGTAATTAGCACAATAACGCATTTGATTGACGTGCATTGGGCAACAAATATTACTTCGTTTCGAGTTATTTTGATTCCCAAGGGATTATTGTGTAGTACAGAATTGACAATGTGCTTGCAAAGCACTTTGAAGGGCTTTCTGTATTTCCAAATGATTTCCAGCAGGCTAACCATACATGGAAACATCTGCCATGACAATTGTTGGAGGTTCTGTACAGTTGGTTCCTCGTTGGTGGTCTGCTAAAGTCGTTTTCTCAGACACTTACTGATAATGGCATTCAAACTAACTAGTATCTGTATGGATCTTAAGTTATACGCAAAGCATGTTGTGATCGTTGTGAAGAAGCTCTCTGTTTATTTTGGAAAATTCTGGGCACTCGAAAGCTTAACGCAACACTTTTGGATGGCTCCAGCAAACCGTGCCTGGCTGTATTTATTTATATCATCACAGAGAGAGCTATTAAAATCATACACATGGCACACGTTTGGTGGTAACTCTCGAAACTCTGCGAGACATCACTGTCTCTGTGATATTCGGAAATGTTATTGTGGGACTTGTCTGCTTGACATGTGCGAAAGCTATGCGGCATGCAGAACTGATACAGCTGTACTTTCTGCATTGACCTGCCAGAGCACCTGTTTTAAACCCTAGAGTGCCTTCAATGAGAAATCTTGCTCAGATTTTACATTCTACTTTTGTTCTGCCACCTATATAAACACAGATTTGATCCACAGTTACTACTAGAGTAGATCTGACATTATTTTACAGTGTCTCTGGGATCTGGAGATTTCTGAATTGTATCCAAAGAAATGAACATGCCGTTAGTCTTGTAACTAATTCAGGGAAAAGCCTTCCCAGAAGTTGAGATCACTAATTCTTGGCTTTTAGTCTCCTGCTCTTGCCATAAGATTCCTACATGTGCTTTCTGCGATTAATGCTGACAAAAGAAATAGCCATTTATCCCTTAGGTCCCCCGAATGGATGATGTAACGCTAAAAAAGCGTGACTTTTTTTGTTCGAGGGAGTGATTCAGGATGCCTCCCTCAGCTCCAGACTGCTGACTCACTATTTCTGACAAGTGGAGAAGTCCAAATCCCACTGACTTCAAAATCCATCTGACTTCATTTATTTCACATTGACTGTTTTCTATCACGCACGTTTTGCTTGCCTCATCTAACCCTGATGATTTCGTCTTTGGCTTGGCAGTGTCTCTCATATCTTGTTATGGATGTTAGAGCCCATTTAGCTAGTTTTTCAAAATAATGAACCTCGCTTTACAAGATGCAGAACTCAAAATTCATGTGCAGAAACTGAGGGCTCCAGAGAAGAGAAAAAATCTTGCACTGACAAAGAGCTCTTTCATAGATAAATGCAGAATTATATCCGTCTTCCTTAAATGACACTTACTCTGTCTTATCTTACAGCCACCACTTGCATCAGAAAAAAACCCTCTTGTCCTAAGTTCTTCCTTGAAACACTATAAGACATGCATAAGACACAGACCAGCACTGTCCTCATATTCCCATGGAGATTTGCATGTATAGCCGTAGTAATGTGGTATTTCCTATCCTTTTGGAAGAGAGCTTTTTTAGGGAACCGATTCACAAAGGGACTGACTTTTATATGAATTTTGCCTTTGTTTTGCAGACAGCCTTTCGAAATATGATACTGAGATTCAAGCTTCAGAAAAGTTATGGGGTCTTGATAATAATCTGAATATTGCATTAATGTGTCTCTAGAGAAAAATCTCTAGATGTTGAAGCTGGAAAGATACTCATTCCTTTTCCGCTAGTTCCCTGCATCTTATATTTCATGTTTCCAGACATTTGTTCCACTCTGCTGTGAATTAGAGTAACTTACCACATGCTGAGTCAGCAGAATATCTATCTATCTATCTATCTATCTATCTATCTATCTATCTATGAACTTAAAGAAAGTTGTCATTTTTTATTGTAATTTTTCTTCAGATTGACACCATGTTTCAGCACATATTGTATGCAGGTATTTTTTCTTAAACAATATAGATGAAAAACTGCTTTAAACAATTAAAAGGGAGTGTCTAGGGATATGAGGAAAGCATTATTCATTGTGTCGGTGTTTATTGTGGAATAAACAACACTTTTGCCCTAACTGGTACTGCAGAGAAACCACGTCAACATTTCAATTTGCTGAAAAGTAACCACAGATTTTCGAACTAACCCTGTTCATCTTTCTGTCAGATTTAATTGCTTAATTGCATTGCATTTGGCAGCCTCCTTCACAAATCTATTCACATTCATGTTTCATACAACAACTATGGAAATGATTGAAAAATAATAATTCAATAAATTGATTAGTATATTAGTAAGGTTGAATAGTTTTTTATGTCTTTGTTTTTTTAAGTTTTTATTTGTTTTAGATGGAATGCCAATCACTGAATAGAGTACCTAGTGAAATCTCGGTCACACTTTATTTTAAGGTCCAATTCTCACTATTAACAAACCATTAACTACATCTACTAATTTGCTGCTTAATAATAGTTAGTAAGGTAGTTGTTAAGTTTAGGTATTGGTAGGATTAGGGATGTAGCATATGGTCATGCAGAATATCTGTTTTATAAGTACTAATAAACAGCCAATATGTTAATAATAGGCATGCTAATAAGCAACTAGTCAATAGAGAATTGGTCTCTATACTAAAGGGTTACCGAAATCTCTTTCAGCCAATAGGATCAGTTTAGTGGACTGAATTTTTCACGATACCTCTGTTGAGGTCACACAGTCAGCCAACTATTGCTCAATCTTTCTTGGTAACCCCTTGTAACTGGACACAACATAAACAGAAAATACTGTGTGCACCTTTACAGTGGCCATTATAGTCAGCATGGTTTGCCAAGTCAATTGTGATTCACTGGATTTTCCCGAAAAGGGTAATGTGTTGTTTCTTCGCAACCACAACCTGATTTCACTCCCACTTCTCCCCCCTCAAAATAGTGAGCAATAGCTTTCTCACCTC
>JAFVLL020029961.1:0-26340 GCA_021397915.2 Tor tambroides
AAGTGCTTTGCTAGCAGAGAACGAAAGCAGCGTGTCAGTCCAATAAGACCCAGACCACAGTAACACATTGCCAGCTGCCTTCGGGTGACCATAAGAAAAGTTCTTCGTAATGAAGGGTTGAATGAAACTAAATATTTAAGGGTTCTTTATTTTCTGTCTCTCTCTGTGTCTCTTTTTTTCGGAAACTGTTACATAAAGTCACTGAACGGAGACGCTGACTGTCAGTTAGTGTCATCCCAGAGTCATTCTAACTAAGGGTGTTTGCTCATTAGACCCGTTTTCAGACAGCCCTTATTTATACTGCACGCAGGAATGCTCTTGTCTCTTGCCGGTAGACCCTGGTGCCATTACTCTGCATTTATGTCCTTAGGTATATAGAGATCTTCAAGAGCAGCCGCGCTGAAGTGCGCACACATTATGAACCCCAGCGTAAGGTCATGGGCATGCAGAGACCGGGCCCCTACGACAGGCCTGGAGGTGGCCGCGGCTACAACAGCATGGGCAGAGGAGTCTCCTTTGAGAGAATGAGACGTGGAGGCTACGGTGGAGGTGAAGTACAAACTTTTGAACGGTAGTGTGCATATAGAGAAAAATATAGACACTGGCACTCGGTTGAAGTAGTTCCAAAGTAATAGTTGCAGATTTGGACTGCTAACTGAATTGGTTATAGGTTCAAACTTCATGTGATTTCAAGAAACTTTCCTTGTAATAAACTGTTTTGTCACTTTAGAAAAGAAAACCTCTGCTAAATGAAGAATAGAGAAATAGCTTTGTTTTACTCTGTTCAGATAAATCTTTGAATCTTGCTCTGTTTCTACAGCTTCCTCAAGATACTTGTGCACAGTTAAGTAAAACTGACAACGAAAGGCTTATCAGGCAGAATGTTTTTTTTCTTAACTTCTTCTTGCTCTTATTTTCCTCAAAGATGGTCGTTATGGAGATGGCGGCTCCTCCTTTCAGAGCACAACGGGACATTGTGTGCACATGAGAGGCCTTCCATACAGAGCCACTGAGACTGACATATACAATGTGAGTCCTTATACACACAAATAAGTGTTTATTTCAAGTATCTGTTAATGCAAAGCGTTTATTTGATTATATAGCATCCTATTTAATGTCCTGTTCACAGTCTATCTCCATGTTTTCTTCTCTAGTTCTTCTCTCCACTGAACCCAGTGCGTGTTCACCTGGAAATCGGTCCTGATGGAAGAGTGACAGGCGAGGCGGATGTAGAGTTTGCCACACATGAGGACGCCGTGGCAGCCATGTCGAAGGACAAAGCCAATATGCGTAAGTGTTAGGAGAGGACACAAAAGTAAAACTGAGTGATTTTCATTAAAGGAAAGGTCTGCTGTTTGTTTACGCAGATCCTTTTAAAATATCTTCTTTGTGTCAGCAGATGAAGGTTTGGAAAAATTTGAGGTTGAGTAAATTTGATAGTTCACTCAAAAATGAATTCTATCCGTTTAAATTCAGTCTAATTAATGGGTCTTGAATGTCTGCATTCTTCTATTAAAGGAAACTGAACACCTCAATAAAACACTTTGGTTATGGTAGATGATATTCTGCTGCCAAACTGACAAGACTAAAGGACAGTAACTATAATAAAGTTTTGAATTATATAGTTGAAATCACTTCTAAAGCAACTTTTTAAGCTGATGAATGACAAAAACTTTGACCAATCAGAATCCACTTTTTAAACCAGCAGACAACAAAACTGCAGCATGTGTTTATAATAAACAGAACACATTTCATTATCATTCATGGTGCAAATTGGCATTTGTTCTCATGCAGAACACCGTTATGTGGAGCTGTTCCTAAACTCCACGGCAGGGGGCGGAAGTGGAGGATATGGTGGCCAAATGATGGGCAGTATGGGTAAGACCCCTTCTTCACCACTCCTTCAGACATTATTAACTCTTACTGAGCAGCTATCATAAATGCATAATTGTTGCTCTGCAGGAAACCAGTCGTCATACGGACACAGCAGCCAACAGATGGGCTCTGGCTACAGCGGAGGTTATGGTAACCAGAGTGGCATGGGGGGCTACAGTGACTACAGTGAGTGTCAGCTCTTCCGTAGCTCTGCTAGCCGGTTCCCTGCCAAATCCTATCGCCCTTGGACCCCTAGGGGTAGCTGTTTGTAATGCCTGATTAAAAAGCCTTTCGTGTTATCCTGTTGTAGCTGATCAGGTAAATGCAGTCACAATTAAACAGTACTTCAATGCCAGTAATATAATTTTAATAAAGTTTTTCTGGATTTTACATTGACTACTTAGTATCTTTCTGTTGAATAAATGTGTACCTTTTAATGTCATAATGTTCAGATATTTAACAGAGAGCACGGTTCAGTGAAGTTTGCATGTAAAATGCATAGGTTATGGTGATGGTTAGCTTACTAACCGAAACAAAGACATTGAATTTGATCATTTTTGTCCCAATTCAGGGACTGCATTATTCGAAGTCTATTAAGGCCAAACCAAGTATTGTTTAAATGGGACGGTCTTGCTAATGGTGAATTGCTCTTGTTGGTTGCTGCTGTTGATGAGTGGCAGTAAAGTTTGTGCTACACTTTTTGAGTCTTATATTGATAAGTTAGATATCAAAGTATGATGAAACCCAGTACGACATTTTCTCTCAAAAGTCCATAGCGAATAATGAATCTTGGGATAGTTTGGGCTGTGAAGGATCCATCTGTTGCACCCTTCATGGCCTGGGAAATGAAGGACGCATTTTGAGGCTGCATTTGATGGAGCCTTCGAAATAGGACAGCATTTATCGCCCCCGCTTTGACATATTCTGTCTTCGAAGGATGCAGCCTCTGAATTAGGACATCTACAATTTGTACACAGGATATGTAATTAAAGAAAAAAATGCTGATGTATTTATTTATTGCATTGTGCTGGTTGGTTTATTGATGCATGTTGCTGGTTAAGGCTTAGTATTTTGGGATTTATAATTGGGTTCCAAATAGAGCATCCAGAGAGTTCTTCCAGCAGATGGAATCTTTTAGGGGTCCAAGTGGGGTAGAATTTGACACATCGCTCAAGGCCCTATCACATGACCCCCATCAAAGTCATCAAACCAGCATTATCTCTGACACTAGATTGCATGCACTTTAAATTACGTAATGTTTACATACAAAGTTTAAACTGTTTCACCTTTGATCCCATCTGACCATTTAAAGCACAGTTATTGATTGCCAAACAATTCAGCTGAAGTATCATTACATGGGTGATGCCATTGTGTAAAAACAAACAACTAAGCAGGGGTGCGTTTCCCCAAATGAACTATGGCCGCAAGTTCCATTGTTAGCAAGAGTTCATCTCTTATGATATCACTTGTTTTTTTTTTTTTTTGGCTAAATCAAGTGGTTGTTTTTTTTTTTTTTGGTTCCCCCCCCCCCCCCCCCCCGAAAAATCAGCTGGGTTTAGCTGTTTTTTTTTGCAAAATCAACTGGTTTTAGCCTTTTTTTTTTTTCTTTTTTTTTTTCCCTTCTTTAACTGGTTTTAGCTGGTATTTTAACTTTTTTGTTTCCTTTTTTCAGCTTGTTTTAGCTGTTTTTTTTTTTTTGCTGGGTTTTGCTAAATCAACTGGTTTTAGCTGGTTTTTAGATTTTAAAACCAGTAAATTAAAACTTAACTATTTCAACTTTCAACTTCAAGCTTTTAAAAGTACTTCAAACTTTCTGGATAGGCTTTTTCAAGCCAACTTAAAGTATGTCTACAAACTTTTCTATCTGGTTGCTTTTCATGAGGAATTTTAAAAATGTTGCATAATAGAATTGAGATACTATTGTAATTATTAATAATTTGATTCAGATTTATTTGTATATTTTGTTTTCTTTTTATTTTAAAGTGTTAGTAACTTCTTTTTATGTCTATATAGTTTTATTACTTTTTTTAGTCATTTTAGTACGTAAAGTTAAATTACATTAAAATGAAAACTTTGCCTTGGCAACTCGCTGAAATAAATTGTTTTATATTTTAAATGACAAAAATGTTTTCTTAATGGTTTTCATTTTAGTGTAGGGTAAATCACCCTTCAATGACAAACCCGCATCACTTGTCACGTGACCAGGCCTTGAGAGTCAGTATAAATGGTGATTCTTTCCGCACTGAGAACTCCCTGGTCCTAAAATGTGTATTTCTCCTTTCTGTCAGGTAATCAGGGCGGAATGGGGAGCAGTTACTACGGTGGAGGGAGCCGCGGGTCCATGGGAATGAACGGCCTCAACAGCGGCATGGGGGGAGGCTGGGGGATGTAGCCTCCGGGCCTTTCATAGCTGCTTTATAACCTTCATTTGAACAGTGTCCTCTTTCATTTGTTTGTTCCTTGCTCCCTTCTAAGTTGTGTTTGGAGCTCTACACAAGCAAAGTTCTTTTTCCCTTTTGACATGGTTGAAAAAAAGCCTGACTAGAGGTAGTAATTTATGTTAAACAGAAACTCTTTATTTGCTGAAATGTGACAGCCTATGTATACACTGGAGAGGTGCCTGTAAATCTGTTTTTACATTAGAGTATTAAAGAGGTGATTTTTGTTTCCTCACAGCAGGACCCTATGGGCCAACTTTATCAAAGCCTTTCGTACAGCTTGACGTCTTTGCACATGGAGGGTTCACTCTGTCAGTGATTGTAGCATCATATCTTAAACTTTCGGCTCCTGCAAAGGTGTTTGCATGTGCATAATGCTTACTCCAGGCTGTTTGTTTAAAGAGAGTGTTTTAAGTTTAGAAAAAAGATTTTTGTATAATTTTAAAGCATGGTGGGAAGTGGACGGGTTTCATTTTGATGCATGTTACTGTTTGCATTTGCTTTTTTTTCCCCATGCATCGTATCATCTGTGATTTCAGTGTAGTGGACAAATGTCTGATTCCTCATGGCTTCACAGATGGTGTAATACTTTGAGGCAATGTTTATTAAACCATACACAATTCTATAAAATCTTCAGAAACTTCATTACAGCTTTATCAACAGAACAGGAGACAAAAGAGGGTACAACACAGGAAACTGTCATACAATCTAAAATAGACATTTTGTATTCAGAGAGCCTAAAAAGTTTTATAAAAAGTGTTTTTCTTTGACTGGCATGAGCAAAAAAAGTTGGAGAAAATACAATTCATCTGCTCTATAGTCTTGCATATTATAAATGTGATTTTACCTTTGGACAACGAAAAATCATTTACAGACTTTGGGACTCAATGATATTAGCGGAACAAATGTGTTCATAAAACCATTGTTATTCAAATTTTGTATAATTCACATATCTATTAACTTCTTACAGGAACTGGTCCCAATTTTTGACCTCTGATAGTGGTATATTTTTGTATGACATGCACAGATTAAATCTTTATAGCACAAGCACATACACTAAAAAATAGTGATAATTAATGATAAAGATTACAGTTCAGTAATTCCACGTCTCCTTAAAAAATAAAAATGAACACACCAGAATTTACAAAATCATTACAAATTTAATTGGGTCCTATTTTGATAAGAGGAGACTAAAAAGCATGAAGAGTATCGAAATATGAATCCTCCGTATCCACTCTTGGTGGACACCTGAAAGGCTTTTATGTGTTAGTGCTCTCCCTAAAATGGAGACTATCATTATAAATACAATCATATTAATGTTAGTTTCTAATTATCCTTGTGTCTTTTTGTCAAAGATACTTTGCATATGATTTTGCAACAATCAAAGATTTTAGTCAAACGGAAGCCAGTGGTGCCACAAGTAATTAATGCATAAGTGTTAAAAACAGAGATTGAGAGTTTGATTAATACAGTTGGCCTGTAGTTTCACACACATGTTGAGTGCTGTCAGGAGCCGATGGAGCTCCTCTGGAGCAGAAGGGAATGGCAGACGTCACATACACGGACAGGTCTGGGATATGAGGGCAGAGCCAGCTCATTACTGGAGCAGCTGTTGCAGTAGATGTCTCCACAGTTCCTGCAATGGTGCTTCAAACAGAAAAACAAGAGTAGAGTTACTTGCCAAAAGGCTGAGATGTAATCACTGACTGAGAGCGGAGCGTCACTCACTTTTCTCCGAGAGATTGAAAATTCTTTTTGGCACTGCTTGCACTGTGTAGCTTCATCGTCTTTTAGCCAGGCATGACTCTACAAAACAGACAAGACGATCATAATTATCAAAAATATATATATTTTTTTAAATGTAAGCATTTTGCTAAAAAAAAAAAAAAATCACCATATATGTGACCTGGACCACAAAACTAGTCTTAAGTCGCTGGGGCATATTTTTAGCAATAGCCAAAAATACACTGTATGGGTCAAAATGATCCATTTTTCTTTTATGCCAAAAATCATGAGGATATTAAGTAAAGATCATGTTCCATGAAGATATTTAGTGAATTTCCTACCGTAAATATATCAAAACTTAATTTTTGATTAGTAATATGCATAGCGAAGAACTTCATTTAGACAACTTTAAAGGTGATTTTCTCAGTATTTTGATTTTTTTGCACCCTCAGATTCCAGATTTTCAAATAGTTGTATCTCGGCCAAATACTGTCCTATCATAACAAACCATACATCAGTGGAAAGCTTATTTATTCAGGGTTCAGATGATGTAGAAATCTCAATTTTGAAAAATTGACACTTATGACTGGTTTTGTGGATCCAAAAAAGGTAACTTTATGAAGCTCTTTTACCTTCAAGGCTTTGTTAACCTCTTTGAAGTCCTCCATTTTGAGTTTTGACCTGAAAGGAGGATTTTAGTTCAAGACATCTAGCATGTGATATCAAGTCACATTTATTTATATAGAGCTTTATACCAGTTTCAAAGCAGTATTAATGCTGAAAAGTTCTTCAGTTATAAAAGGAACACTTTCAGCTGTAAAGCAGCTCTAAAAGGACAATAGCATCATTATTCAGCTGAAGTTGATTCAGTGTTGATTCAGTTCAGTTCAAAAAGACTGTCAGTGTTGCAGAGTTGATCAATTATGATACAAATTCAATTCAGCTATAAAGCAGCTCTACACTGTTTACGTTGTCTTACTGGCTGAGATGAAGGCCCATCTCCTGTAGAGCCTGTTCCTGCTCCTCACACAGCTGCTGGAGCTGTTTCTTCTCCTGTCGAAGATCAAGCAGCTCCTGTGGAAACAAAGGTAGAGTGTTTTAGATTGAAGCTGTCATTTATTGACACCATAATACAAAAACTGAACTCGTGCTTTGATTTTGTATAATTTAAAGTCTTTATTGACTTGTACTGATTAGTTTTATGGCTGAAGCAGCAGTGTATCTGACCGTCTGCAGGCCCTGCAGCTGCTGCAGTTGTGTGCGCAGTTCTGCGCTGTTGTCCTGTTCTCTCTGTAGCTCCCTCTGCAGGTTCTGCCGCTGTTCTTTCTCTGTGCTGAGCTCTGACTCCAGGCCTGCCCTGAAAAGAGAACAGCAACAACACCAAGTCTAAAAAAAAATCTAAATCTTAAGGGGTGAAATTATGACTCCCCCCCTCCCCCTTTAAAAAAAAAAAAAAAAAAGCAGTGAGTTTTCCCCCAATAGTTTTTTTTAACTTCCATTTCAACAAAAATACATCTTTAGAGAACAAAAACAAGTGGGGGAATACATACAAAAAAGCTAAATAAATACAATTTATTAAAAACTTATTCTCTAACGCAGGATGAGATTTCTAAAGCGATTATACCTTAATCCAAAACAAATATTTTACTGTTGGTTTAAATTTAAAGGGATAGTTCACCCAAAAAATGAAAACTGTAATCATTTATGCACCCTCCACTTGTTCCGAACCACTACAAGTTTCTTTCTTTTGCTGAACACATAAGACGACATTTTGAAGAAATGTTGGTAACCAAACAGTTGACAGTAGCCATTGACATCCATAGTATTTTTTCCATACAATGGAAGTCGACTGATTACCAACATTCTTCAAAATATCTTTTTTGTGTGTGTTCATCAGTTGAAAGAAATGCATACAGGTTTGGAACAACCTGAGTGAGTCTGAGAAATGATGATACAATTTTCATTTTTGGTTGAACTAGCCCTTCAAGATATCTATGACAGCAAAGTTTGTGCATTTCTAGAAGCCGGATTCACACTACCTGAGTGTATCAAGGTCAGCAAGACGCTTCTGCAGAGCGTTCACTTTCCCTTGCATCTCCGATCTCAGCTCATTCTGGCTTTCATCTGTGTTCTTACGCACATTTTCTGAATTTTGAAGCCTAAGGAGCAAATACTCATGTTTATCAGACCTAGAAAATCTACATACATACATATCATTTCATACATTCATGTTGTTTCAAACCTGTATGACCTGTTTTACCTACGTTCTTCCAAAGACCATAAGGAAATTAAAGTCATTAGGTTTGGAACAACATATGCGTGGGTAAATGATCAATTATTTTAGGTGAATTATTGCTTAAAAATGTCCTGGCACCTCTGCTCTAGTTCCTTCATGGCTGCTTCCATCTGAATCATCTTCTTTTCCAGCTGTTGCATGTCGTCCTCTTTTTTCTGGGCCACTCGGTCAGACTCCTTATAGGTTAAACGACAAGACTTAAGTTTCAATTGGTTACAGGTAATCCAGTAACATGCTGTACAGACAATAAGATGTAACACCTGTGCTTTGTTGAACATCTGTAAATTGAGATTCTTGACTTGGTCTAGTTGTTGTCGCAGTGCGACCAGCGTATCTTGTTTTTCATGTGTGTCCTTTTCCAGGAGTTTCATGGCAACTTCCATTTCCTGCTTTAGACTGATCTGCAGCTCCAGCTCCTTTTGCAGCTCCTGATTTGCCAAGCAGTTCATTTAGACACTTTGACTGGCTCCATAAAATATTATATTTACATTAATGTGCATTTAAGGGATAGTTCAACCAAAAAATATCAATTTTGTCATCATTTACTCACCCTCATGTTGTTCCAAACCTGAATGAGTTTCTTTCTTCTGCTGAACATAAAAGACGATATTTTGAAGAATGTTGGTAACCAAACAGTTTCTGGACACCACTGACTTACATAGTAATTTTTTTTCCATACTATGGAAGTAAATGTGGACCAACAACTTTTTGGTTACCCACATTCTTCAAAATATCTTATTTTATGTTCAGCAAAAGAAAGAAACAACATGAAGGTGAGTATATTTTCTTTTTTGGGTGAACTATCCCTTTAATACTATGCAATACAATACAGACTCAAAATTGAAAATGATTTTACATTCAGAGCTGAGTTATTTTACATTCTTACCTGCCGGATTCTTTTCTCCTCCTTGTATTGCTTCCAAACTACACTGTACATTTCATCCAAACCCTGCCGTGTCTGTCGATATGTTTCTAGCTCTACCTGGCTATCTTGCAGAGTCACCTAAAAACAATCCAAAGTGAGTAATATTTTGCTCAGTAAAAAAATGGCCAAATAATAAGTAATAATAAGTAATCCACCAACAGACAGGCCTACATTTGGTCATTTTTAGGGTCTTGGCATTAGATGTTCCAAACTTTTTCTAGCAACTTTTCCAGTGAACAGTGGATGCAGATATTTTAAAAAGATTTCATACAGATTGTTTTCATAATACAACATGTCTATTACAACTCTCACTTCCTCTTTCCTCTGACTAGTTTGGAGAATATTTGCATTTTCTTGTTTAAGATGTTCCTGCTCTTCACGCAGAGCGTTGATTCTGTCTGTGGCTGCTGTAAGCTGTACAAAAGACATCAAATAAATATGTTTTTCCATGTTAAACCTGTATTTAATAGTGTGCACAATTTAGAACCAAGAAATTAAAACATGCAAAATATAAGGTCAAAATAAAGTCCATAAAAATCAATCAATCAAACATTTTCACCTCCTCAATGAGTTTGCTGTTGGTTTTCTCCAGTGAGTCCATCTTGGCCTGAAGATCCGTCACTGTGCAGCTCAGATGCCGGTTCAGTTCTTCTATGTAGTGCTTCTGGTCAAGAATGGCTGTCATTTTTGAATCACTGTTAGCAGTTAAAGAATCAGAAAGGGTCAAAATTACTAAACTAGTTCACAACAAAATAATTTCCTTGTTTCTAGCCATGTAATTAGTGACTCAATACTTAATCTCTGCTAAGTGATCACACTCTCACTCTTGTGTGTTCTCAGTTGCTTGCGGATCCTTCAGATACATTGAGAAATCAATGACGCCCACCTGCGGAAACAAGATCACAGTGTTTAGCGTCAGTGTTAAAGAGCACATCTGATAACATGGTTTGGATGGCTATATGTTTCACCTGGGAATCCAGATCCTCTCCTTTCACACACAGATTGGCATCGATCACATTCAAACCCACCAGCATCCCTACAATCACAGTCCCCTCCTCCTCCAGTATAAGAGCCCCGGGCTCATAAAACTCCCTGAGACAGAAAAAACATGGGGAAGCTCAAAATTGAACAGCACAACAGTACTATATTCCTTATGATACTAAACAAATTCTGTAGAAGAGTCTAAATATTAAAGATCATTTTTCAATAATGTAATTGCTCTTACCCAAGAAGGTCTCTTCTGTTTATAAGCTCTTTCATGTAGTCTGCGATTTTTTTCTGCATTAGAGCCAGATGCAGCCATGCTCGAGCTCGCCCGAGGCCGGTCCTCAAACAACACAGAACCTCATGAATGTAAAGATCAAATCACGCTCTCCTCTTACAGAGTTTCAAACAGGATATTATATTCAAGACAAACACCTGTGATGGGAACCTACTTGATTCCAGGCATATCCCGCACACTGGTGGCAATGTCCGCTGACTCAGGGCACAGTTTCTCTATCAACTCCAGAGGAGCCCAGATAGACTTATTCTGGCCAATGAAAGTCTTCTTCACTGCACAGGAGGAGAGACAGAAACATGCAGGATTTAGGCCATAAAATGGGTTAATTCACTTTTAGGACTCTATGTCCCAGCTCACCTTTTAACCCATGTTTAAGGCAGTGCTCCAGAACCACAAAGAACTGCTGCAGAGGTGGATATTCGGAGTCCAGCGTGCGTCCGAGACTGAGGGAGGACTGGATCAGAACCTTAATGCTGAGCTTCATCATGCTGAGGAGATTTGACCTCTCCACCACCATGGGATCCTTCACAGCTGGACAACACAGATGCATTAACACAAACACTTCCTGTGGCATCTGCAGGATTAATCAGCTCACGGTTGCTTAGTTTATCCGGTGAGTCGGTGTAATTAAGTGCAAATGAAAAACAATGACTTAAATATTACAGTAACTTAGAATAACAAATAAAGAGTCTTAAACCGAACTTGAGGGGAAGTGGAAGTTCCTGCTGGAAAAAAAAATATTCAGAGTCAGGAAGCAGGTGCATTATTCATTTCCTGTATACCGTAATGGTCTACAATACAATTATGTCACATATTGGAATTATACCACAAAATAAGCCACAGATGTGGGTTACTAAACTGTTCTTCATCATATAACACTGGCTATATTAAAATGTACAGGTCACTTGTTATACTCACGGATGCCTGATCACAATGGATAATGGCCTGATTAAGAGTTGCAAGGATTGAGCTCATGAATACACTAACCTGTGTGATACAATCAATTGGACATGTATATTCTTTTGAATGGTGCACTTATAGACCTATGTTACAAAACTGTACTGTTTGATGGAACAGTGCTGCTATCAGATGATAACGTGTTTTTTGTCATTTACTAAAGAAGAGAATTTTTGAAATATTCATATACCATAGCGTTTGGGTAGCTGACATAACATTTAAAGCAGTGTCAGCAGTCTTCTGTAGTTTAGCATGTCATATTTTTGAGTTTTTATACTATAATACGCTTTATATTTTTTACTCATGCAATTTCATATTTCTCATCAAGAAAATACACATGCAATTATTTTTTTCTCAGGGGTTTTCAAACTGGGGTCTTGACCCCAAATAAGACGCAAGGGAGAGCTGGGGGACTACAGAAAAGTTTAGAAAAAACAGTGTAAAAATTAATAAAAAAAAAAAAAAAAAAAAAAACATTAAACTAAATAAATACTAATTTTGGTTATATTAAAAAAGTATCAATAAATAAAATAAACTCTTTCCTTTTTTGTTAAATAAAATTTAATTAAAAAATAGATCAAAATAAAGAGTAAATAATAATAAATAATTTCAATAATTAATTTATTATAAATTATAAAAATAGAATAATTGAAAAATAGATTTAAATAATAGAAAGTACAGTGTAGCAAGTAGGAAAAAGTTATAATGTAATCTAAACTAAATACTTTTCACATAATATACTGCACATATATTTATTGTAATATGAATTGTTCTCAGACCAAAACTGTGTATTTATATATAGATGCAACAGCTGGCATCTAAAGACTGGAAACTGAAAGCTGATTTTAAAAAATCATGGTAAAAAAAATACACACCTTCCATCCCTTACGAAAATTAACCATGGTTTTATTATAGAATAACTTTTTTTTTTATTATTGATTACCATTTGTAAACTATGGTTAGTGTAGCAAAATCACGGTTAATTTGTGGTTACCATGGTTTAACTATAGTAAACATGTTTTTTTTTTTGTTTGTTTTATTTGTAGTAGAACCCTTACTTTTCGTAAGGGATTATGTATTTGAACCAATATGAACGTAACATTTTCATGTTGAATTTAAAAATGTTCACATCCATGACGCACCAACTTACGTTGTGGAAAAAGTAGGCTACTATGCGTGTATATTTACATACAACATTATGGCAATACCATGGTACCATTTCCAAAAATATGGCATTATCGTTGTACTTTGTTATTTCTGTTATTGACTACTTATCTTACTAAGTAAGCGCAGTCGGTTTAACTTCCCTTATCCCTTTATTTAAATATTAGAGAGTTGAACAGGTGTCATACCTGCTGACTTTAGGGGATCTGAGGTGTCAGAGGTGTGTTGTGATGTGTCAGATCCCTTTAACCCCGCGCTGTAGTGATTCACTCCACTGCTCAGCGTCTCCGTCGCTTTACGAGCAAACGACAAAATCGGCGCCGACCAAGAGCTGTCTGCCCGTTTGTCCCTCTGGACCTCGTCGGTGTCGTTGGCGACATCATTTTGCCCAGGTTCCGTAGCCTCTGGTTCTTCTTTTGCAGGAACGTCTTCGCATTCAACTTTCGTGTTTGGATCCTCATCCGCCATGTTTACTTGTCAAAACATGTGACTTGAGACCAGAGCAATCGGTTTTGATCGCTTAGGCGAGACAAATCGATCGGCGATATAGAAGATTTTTACTTTTAAAACATAGATCTATATTTAGACATCGGTTTAAACAAATTAGAGAGATTATTAAATACATTAGTAATTAAAAAAAAAGATTATTAAATACATTAAAATTGGATGAATAGAACAGAAATAATGAATATATTGAACAGAAATCAAGTAGAAAATAGATAGAAATGTAATAGAAAATTAAAAAAAGCAATAAAACATTAACCACATATTAAAAATCGATTAAAAAACTTACCCACATACGGACAGACATATTTTAAACATTTTAAAGTTTAACTCATTTAAAATGAACAAATTCTGTGTGCATATTGGTCGGACTCTATGCACGAGTTTAATGTATCCACTAGATGGCAGGAGCGAACGCTGTTTTGCTTCTGGTGAACGATGCTGTTTTGATGCTTTCTGCTCAATGTGTTGTACTATATCCAAAACTAGGGAAAGACTTCTCTGATGCAAAGTAATTTTTAGGATTTTCAGGCAATTTGAGTATTAAAAAATACATAGGTAGGTGTGATATGTTACCAAAAGACAGTAGGTGTGATTATGCAATCGTGGTTAAGTATGTCAACTATGAAAATAATTAAGGATAATTGATTTGTTACATCTCAACCCATAAAGCAATTTCATGTTTGTTCATACATGTTCTCATTCATTAATTTAATCACAGTGTTAGTCAAAATCTGAACTGTCACTTTCATTAAAACTAACATCCATATCATTATCAGAGCATTAGTTAATGTCTGTTTAAAGAGATGAACATGTTTTGAAAGCACTTTAAAAGAAAATTCAATATGGTTTACATAAATGCGCTATACTGATCTACTTGCATGGCTCTCCTGTAAATTAAATCATAATGACATAATATGTTCTCTTTATTACTTCAGACTCGTGATCAGCACATGGCAGGTCTTGTTCTTAACCTTTTATTGTCTTTGGGTCATTTCAATAAAGAATGCTGATAAACAGATTTGTTGCTATGGATGATCAAAGTGAGCCTGTATTGACTGCTCTAGTCACAATGGCAATTTATTTGTGAAATATGTTAAAATTATATCTCTAACACCTACTTTACTAATACCAGAATATACAATTTGTTATAAAATTTGTGAGATATTATGAAATGCCAAAAGTGAAGCTAGCCAGGAAAAAAAACAAGTGTGTTACTCCATCAATATTAAAAAAATAAAAAAGAGCGAAACAAAGAAAAAATAAAAGCACCCTATTCAAATAAATCATGCATTTTTAATTGTTTACAAAGTAGGCCAGATGATCACAAGTGGGTGTAGATTTTTAGCACAGTAGGAGGGTTAAAACTTCTGATAGAAAAGAAGAAAGAGGTGTAGACCAATAAAACAGCTAATAAAACATCAAAAGATTTTGTCTTGATACCACAATCTGTTACTGCTCTATAGTGGGCGTGGCCACAGTCATATTTAAATGACTGTCACTGAGACGCGGCTGATTTTTTAACCTTGACGCACGAGAGACGCTCACAGTAACAAAGTAACACTAGAAGACACTAAGTAACAATCTACGGCGGCTTTAAAGGAATTACCAGAGCAGGAAGGATTTTATTTTTAACAGCTGAATCTATCGTCGTCATTACCAGAAGGGAAAATATGAAGTTTTTAATTATTTTGCGTCTTTTCGTCTTTACCATCGGTGAGTATAACTGACAGACTGAGGTTGCTTGTTGCTGAAGGGTGTCGCATTACAACCTTGTGCTAGTTACATAAGTGTAAAATACTTCGTTTTTAATAAAGAAGCTTTGTTTTTACTAATAGATTGTGTGACAATTCTTAACCTGACTTGTTTCATATTCAACATTGACTTTTTTTTACCATTCAAAACTTCGGATTTGCCAGTGAATCTATTAATGGGCCAACAATGTCATTCAGTCATACTGTTTTAAGAATATTCTGGGATATATTTATTTTTGTCTCATGCGTTCATTCGTTAGCTCAGTGTCTGTGCATGCAAGATTTTTGTAAATGAAGCCCCTCAGCACCCTCTAGGGGTTTTAGGTAATGCACACAACCTATTATTAGTTTTAAAACATGCTTATTTGCATGTCAGACTCTGGGTCGTGAAATAAACTCGATTCTATTTATCCTAGTTAAAAGGGAAAATATTAGTGGGCTCTATGCATTAATAACAAAAATAAGACCAAAAAATACAATGCTGAGACACCAGCAAGTATATCATTTAGTCAACAATCCACTGCATAACAACAATCAATCAACCTAACTGACTAAGTTTTATGTTTTCCCATTCAGTGGCTGTGACATCGGTGAACGGTGCGTCTATAGAGCGGTTTGAGAGCGAGAGGCCTGCACAGACAGCTGTGATTGATCTTTTGGAGGCTCTGAATGAGAAGACATCTACTGTGGACAACAAGCAAGTGGAATATGAGGAGGAAGACGAGTATTACTATGATGATGAAGAGGAGGATGAGTTTTCAGGGGATTACGAGGTGCCACTAGGTAATTAATTTAAACTGCAGACTCTCTTATCCCAAGTTTATATTTTAGCATGAATAACTGTACATTTCTTCTTCTCTTCCACCAAAACAGTTGCGTTTTCAAGCAAACCCAAAGACCCAAGTGCAGTTTTGAATGCGGAGAAACTTGAAGGCTTGAAGAGGAAGGGGCTCGGAAGGAAGAAGGCGAAAGGAAAGGGAAAAGGCAAGAAAAGGAATCCATGTCTAAAAAAGTACAAGGACTTTTGTATCCACGGAACCTGCCAGTATCTGAGGGACTTAAAGGGACCCTCGTGCATGTAAGCACTTCCATTGCTGCTGTAATTTTTTGTTACGGTTTTATTGAAATAGTTCTATTTTAAAGCCATTTTAAGAGAATCATTGTCTGTTATGTTTTCCAGATGCGACCAGGGCTATTCAGGAGAGCGATGTCACCTTTTCTCTCTGGAGGTAAAGAAGAATGAGGGAGCGTATAACCGCACTACAGCGCTTGCTGTGGTGGCTGTGGTTCTCTCTTCTTTGTGTCTCACCATCATTGGACTTTTACTGGCACTCAGGTTTGTATTTAATCTCCCCTGTTCATTTTTATAAGCAATTAGATGTCTGCAGTCTGTCATAATGTCAATCTTTGTATCATCTAGGTTTCACAAGCAAGGTGCATATAATGTGGAAAATGAGGAGAAAGTTAAACTGGGAGCCGCCCCACACCACTAAACGAGACAGGAGAGAACGGTGAGTGAGGTCATCCATTTGCACATACTGCCTAAAACCATCCAGCATGATTTGACTCAGTCGCCTGACATCTGCGTTATTGTTTTATTTCAGGGCAACCGTGTGGAAATTCTACCTCAAAATGAAGTGGCAAAGTTGAATGTTGTGCGGCGCAGTGGGCACAGTGTGCTGGAGAGGAGGATAGAGTGACAGCGTTTGTTTGGCAGGAGTCGTGGCGCCTCCGTGAAGGGCCTGACTCACAAATGACTCGCTAAATGGTTCGCAGGAGAGCTCAAAACCTGCCACGAACTGGAACTCTGACGGACGGACTCGGTCGGGAAGAGACACCGAGCTGTTCGATACAGAATGAGAAGGAACTCTTCGGGGTTGGGAATGTAGTTTGAGTTTTAGAGGCGAGGCTTTTTCTAGTACTGAAGAAGCTTAGCCTGAAATAAGTATTCTTACAAATAAGCATTTTTGTTCATGTCTTGTGCACTGTGTATTTAATCGTTGCTGGCTATGCTTTAATTTATTTATTTATGTATATATATATATATATATATATATATATCTATCTATCTATCTATCTATCTATTAATATTTATTTGGATTTAGACCAACCTTGTCCAGCCCTAATGCACTGGCAACGTATTTGAAAGTCTCTGTGTTGTATGTTGATGTAATATTTTATTTATTAAAAGAAGCAGTAGTAATCCGTGTCTATTCGGTAAATGAGTACTGAACAATGGTAGACTGAAAATCAAAATAATAGTATATTATAATGGTATGCGATTTTGATATTTGATGCTTTTAATGAAGAATTTTTGGAATTATTATTATTTGTATTTTGATGTTCAGGACAGTGTTAGAATGTATATTTCCGCAAACGTTATGAAAAGTCATATTTCAAGCTCACTTTTTTTCTTTTTTTAGGAGAGAGAAAAAAAAATATTTTTTTTGGCCAGTGAAACTCTTATATTGTTATTGAACAGTGTGCAAATTAAGAAATGTGAAATATTTGTTCATTTTCTGTTTATTTAATTTCAGCATCCTGCTCTATAAGGCAAAGTAGTTGTTTCCTCATTCTCTCACTGTATGTATGAAGTATTTTTAAAATGCTCGGCCAAGAAATTAAGGCAAATAATAAAACCCCTTTATATAAAAGACCAAGTTATTGTAATTTCTTTAGAAAATTGTATGCTCATTATTTTCCCAAGGAGGAAGATTCCAGTGTGATGCAATGAGTCATTTCCTCATGAGAGCAGTTAGGACCGGTTTCCCATTTCAAAGATATTTTTGAAAACTGGAATAGGGACGCAAATGCTGTAATGTCTACGTTTTGGCATAAAAGGACAATTTTGTCTAGTCTGCCTCCTGCTCTCAATTCCAAAGATGTCTTTCATGTGACATGCACCTGTATCCTGAGCATGTGATCTGCATTGTGGCCATTTAACAATGGCAATTAACACACTTTCACAAACACACCCATCACATGCAACTTCTCACCTTGCATTATCTGCTTGCATCATCATGAAATTGCACTTCCTTGACAGAAAATTGCAAAACTTTCAGCATTTTTTACTCAACTGAAATTACTTCTACTGATCTATAAAAACTGGATCCATGACAGACTTAAAAGAGGAACCTACACCACAGAGCTCATTTCCTTTTGCATGTTTGAAGTCGGTCTCAGATCCTTTGTTGGTTTTTCTAACCTTTGACCCTCACTGTTTTAAACTGATGTTTAAACGTCCGTGGCAAACCACCTCCGCAAAACACATTAACAAGCTCAGCTTGTTCCGCACAGTGCCTGTCTGCTTCAATGAATGACTCACGCTGTTTGTTTGTAAAGCTCCCGCTGGGTGACATCATTCATACAGGGGCATCGGAAGAAGCGTTTGCCGAGTCCAAACTTTATCACTATTTGTTAGTGATACTAAAGGACAACATGAACATTTATTGTTTTATACTCATAGAAGTTCACTCAGCTTTGGGTAATTGGATATGGCGTGGTCAGCTGACTGATCTGGCAGGGGATACGGGTAGCTCATCACACGCTGAGTGGCTGTCAGCCCTCTTTTAGGGATGACATCATTCTCATGCTTTATGAGCTATCCAATCTAACTCTGCCACATCTAGTCGGAATACTGTACATATGGGTTTGGGTCACACCCTGGCAGTATGTCGAGCTTACAGTTCATAATTCAGGAAGGTTATGATGACATACCAGAGCAGAACTGACCCTTCAACTGAGCCCAGTTTCTCCCAAGCTTCTTTTCTCCACTTCTGTTCCCTGATGGAGTTTGGGTTCCTTGAAACTGCTACCTTTGGTTTACTTAATCAGTGAAAAAAAATCATCAGAGTACGTTTTACAAGAAAATACTATTTCAGTCTTGTTGTTTCTTTATAATTAATTGTGAAATATACTAGCAAAGTGCTTTTTTTCTGAAACTATCACTGCAACTATCACAACTTGAACTCATCTGAGCTAGATGATTACACTATTGTTCTGTGTAGAGCTGCTTTATAGCTGAATTGAATTTGTTTTGTAACTGATGAATTTTGCCACATCAACACTTTTATGGGCAATTCACACAGAGCGTGCTTTTGCTTTAAAAAATAGGAATGAGGAAAAGGCAATGCAATAAAAAAATGTTATCTGTGTGAACGCTGCTTTTCCATGTCACTCTGCTACTTTTACATTGTTTTTCTACATAAATACGCATAAACACGTGTTTGACCGCTGCGCTCGCGTCTCGCGCATTATACGGTATTCTAAAAACATGAGTAATTTCACTCGGCAGCCATCTTTAAAACGCCTCTCGAATGGGGAAACATCAAATTCTCCAAATCCTAAACTTGCATTACAACTAAATTTCACATTTGAAATCGCCAATGAAATCTGACAACAACTGTCTCATAAATGCTGTTTCTTTTGCTCAAATAGCGTTAAAAAAAAATATTCAGGCTACACTAGCTAATGTGCATCCACAGTCCTAAATGCACGCCGCAGAACGCTGACTGTTTGTGACGCGCTGACTTTAACGATTAGCGATTGGCTCTTTTATTCGGAAGGCGGGGCTTCTATTGCAAAGGACTAGGCTATGGAAGCCCGTTTCTGTCACCGAATAAAAACGTAATTGCGACTTTTTATCTCACAATTCTGACTTTTCTTCTCACATTGCATGATATAAACTCACAATTCTGACTTTTTCTATCGCAATTGTGATACAAACTCACAATTCTGACATTTTTCTTAGAATTGTATCATATAAAATCACAATTGCGAGAAATAAAGTCAGAATTGCAAGATATAATATGTAATTCTGACTTTTTTCTCAGAATTGCGAGTTTGTATCTTGCAGTTCTGACTTTATAACTCGCAATTGCAAGTTTATATCTCACAATGTTGAGATAAAAGTCAGAATTGCGAGTCACGCAATTCTTCCTTCCTTTGTCCACATTTAAAACTATACGAGTGACACATCTTGGGTATTCTGTAGTCTTTGACATGGTATCACATCTCTAGACTGCATTTGTTTTGGTACTGCCCTGTGTCTCGCGTTTTCAACCACGAAAACAGGCTCTGCGAGAATGAGGTTATATTGAATTTTGATACTGAATTTCATGAGAATAAAAACTGTACTAAGGTCATAGATCACGTAATTGTCACAACTTTTAAAATACTTTTTGTCTGCTAAAAGTTTTTTTAGAAAGACGTTTTGTCAGCTGAACAATCGGTAGCTATGTTATTAAACAACACTACAATCCATTGAATATATTGTACTTCTATTCCTCATAGCCTTGTTTTCATTCCTGTCAAAAATTAAATATGGCGATACACCTGACTGGTCTACTGAACTGAATCAACACCGCTTAATCTAAATAATAACCCTATTGTCTTTTGTAGAGAATTGAACTTGTTTAACAGTTGATGAACTTTACACAGCCATTGAACTGAACCTGAGCTAAGTAATGACATTATTGTCTTTTTAGAGCTGCTTTACAGTGTAATTTGAATTTCTCTCATATTTGATGACGTTTGCATCACTGATTCTGTAATTTTACAGTTTATTACTGTGAATCTGCTTTGACACAATCTATATTGTATAAAGCGATATGTAAATAAAGGTGACTTAACATACGCTCAGACATTTCTTGTAGTGGCTCTGCCTTTGAGACATCTCCACTGGTTGAGTAAGATGACTCAGTTGAGTAACATTTATTGTTTGCCAGTACAAACTTGCCTTTTCTCAAAACCTATTTGTTGAGCAAGGTGTTTCCTGCTGTAACAATGGCTCATTTCCATTGTACAATGGAAGTGCGCACACTGACAGTTGGGGATCTCATTAGGCCAACAGACTGTGTTGGGCTAAAGTTTCATTATACATATCTTGAGAAGGTGTTGTGTCTTAGGTGTTTGTTTTCACACACTCACCTGTGTTGAGCAGGGTGTGCATGTGGTGTATTAATGACTGTCTGGCAGCACAGAAGAACAGCTGCCGCAGATTCGGACTCACTGTCACTCCACCAGTGAAACACGAGCTCTGATGGATGAGGTGTCGACAGAGCCATTGTGATTCAACACTGAAGGTGCCTGATAGAGCACAGTGAAAAACTCGTTCACTATTTACAGCTCAAAGGGAATCTAGAAAGACTGTCTGAACATTTGCAGAATTTTGGCACAAAAAATAACATTTGTAGTAGCAAGAATATAAACTATAGAGAGTTGTGAGTGGTTGCCAGGTATTCTGAGTGTATATTGTTGAGTGGTCATCAGCAGGTTGCTAAGTGGTTGCTAGGTGGCCACAAAATTTGAGGTGCCATTCATGTCAATATAAACTGTGTAAGGAGCTACGTACTGAAATTCACCTTTTTTTTTTTACATGTTGTCCACTACAGTGAACAGATTGAAAGCCATTTCAAAATGAATGACAAAAAAAAACAAAAAAACAAACAAAACAAAATGTAACTCAGGAATATTTACTATTATATTCTATTGCAAAGGACTATGGAAGCCTGTTTTTTTATTCACTGAATAAAAAATAAAATGGTAGTTGCGATTTTTTATATCACAATTCTGACTTTTTTCTTGCAGTTGCACGTTTACATCTTGCAATTTGGACTATTTTTCTTAGAATTGTGAGATATAAACTCACAATTGCGAGGTGTAAAGTCAGAATTGCAAAAAAAAAAAATCTACTTTTTAATTGCTACTTTTTATCTCACACTTTTTTTCTAGCAACTGCGAATTTACATCTCGCAATTCTGACTATTTTTTCAGAAATGTGAGATATAAACTAAACTAAACTAAAGTAAAAAAGGTAATTGCGGCTTTTTATCTCAGAATTCTGACTTTTCTCAGAATTGCGTGATACAAACTCGCAATTGTGAGTTCTAGAATTGCAAGTTTGTATCTTGCAGTTGACATTTTCTCAGAATTGTGAGTTTTTATATCGCAATTCTGACTGTTTTTCTCACAACTGTGAGACATAAACTTGTGATTCTGAGAAAAAAGTCACAATTGCGAGATAGAAACTTGTGATTCTGAAAAAAAACCTGAATTATGAGGTATAAACTTATAATATATATATATATATATATATATATATATAAATTCAGAGGATAAAAGTCAGAATTGCAAGTTTGTATCACGCAAATCTGAGAAAAAAGTCAGAATAGTGAGATAAAAAGTCGCAATTACCTTTTTTATTTTTTATTCAGTGGCGGGAATGGGTTTCCATAGTAACGGCCTTCCATAATGGACGGATGAGTAACTATTTAAAAATAACTGATTTTAGAGGAGAAAGAATGATTATAAGGGAATGATGAAAAAAATATTCTCATATAATCTATATATATATATATATATATATATATATATATATATATATATATAAGCATAAGGGTTTTGTAAAGCATATGACTAATGCAAACACTGCTACATATAATAATAAGTAATAATAATTCTCATTATTATTATTATTAAATTATAGATTGTATTATTATTGTTATTATTATTATTATTAAACATTCTAGATTGCATTATTATTATTTTAATACGTATCTATATGATATATTATATAATTATTACATTGATATAATTAATATTGATATAATATATAATTATTAATGATGAATTATTCATAGTGCATGACAGTCTGAGAAGATGGATGCACGTCTAGGGATTATGGGCAGGGACTGAATGTTTACAGTAGTCACACTTCTAATGTCTCATGGTACAACTCTACATAAACATCAACTGTCTGATGCACCATCTGTCTTTCTCCTAGAGAGCCAGTAGTCCACTTCATCTTCTGTCCTGATGGCCCACATGAGCTGCCATCAGATTCCTTCACCGTGACCTCATGCTGCTGGACAGACACTTGTGTATCTTTATCACGTTATTAAATTCTCACCCGTCTATTTAGATCCCCTGGAGAGTCCGAGCAGGATTGTATGTCAAATGTGAGGAGAGGATATGATAACGCTGGGAGGAGCGGAGCAGAGAGGGGACAAAATGACTAAGAAGCCATCTCTTTTTTGCTCCGGCTCCTGCACAAACAAATTCAGTTGCTTTTTCAGTGGATGCTATCAATAAACGCTGGGAATCTGATGGTGTTACAGGGCTGTGGCTTGTGTTGAGCATTGCCTTTTTTACCACATTGCAGAATTCAGTCAGAAGGGAGGGATTTCTTGCACGACTCACATATTTAAACAAGAGCCTCCACCCCCCTCACAGCCTCCCATTTCCGGCGAATGCGGTTGGGCAGGATTAGGCTAAAGCGTGCATGCCTTTCTGCCAGAATGACTCTTCCATGAGCCACTGTTTTGCAGAGCATGCTGATTTTAAATAGTTAACCAGGTTACAGCTTTCTGAAAAATGCACTTACAGACAGTGGAAGCCAACGGGCCAAGATTTTGTTCATTTGAACAAATCGAGATATGAGTCATGATTGCATCAAGTGATTTGCATTTTTAACCATGTGAAAAGGCTGACTGGAGGGAATTAATAAGATGCAGTGTTTTGTGCTGAAATACTGTTTAACTGTTAAGTGAATTTGGCCCACTGAAGTCTCAAACATAAACACTTCTTAGTAAGACCAGGCAGCAAAAGGAAACGTTAAAAACACACAACAAAACAATTTAAAGAAAATTCAAAGAAAAAGGACAATTGACCCTTCACAAAAAGCTTGACTGACAGGCGATCTGACCAATCATAACGCCAAATCCACCATTTTGTCCGAAAAACAAATCAGACAGGAGAGTATAGATTAACTTCGGTGGACTTAAACTTGAAAAATTGTGTGTTGACATCTTTCCGCAGTTGAAATAAAATACGTTCTTATGTTCATTCATGTTTATTTCGCTTTAAGTAATTGATTGGATTGGTTCACGTGCCGCTTGAGCTGAGGCGCTACAGCAATCTGTCACACCACATTAAAGAGCCACAAAATGGTATTTATTGTTAGAATTTCTTACAAAATGACAAAACCTGAAAGCTGAGACGTCAATACACACCATTTTTCAAGTTCAGGTCCACTGACGTTAATCTACTAATTCTTCTTCTTCTTTTTAGTTTAACAGCGGTTGGCATCCAGTTTAATGTTAATCTACTTTCCTGTCTGGTTTGTTTGTCGGACAAAATGGCAGATTTGCTGTTATGATTGGTCAGATCACCTGTCAATCAAGCTCCAGTGAAGGGTCTTGCGCGAAGTAATAAATTAATGATTTTTTTTCATCTTATGGTCACCAAGGCTGCATTTATTTGATCAAAATGCAGTTAAACTATTTGTTAATATATGTTAAAATGTAATTTATTTCTGTGACACAAAGCTGAATTTTCAGCATCTTTACTCCAGTCTTCAGTGTCACATGATCCTTCAGAAATCATTCTAATATGCTGATTCAGTGCTAAAGAAACATTTCTTGTTATTATCAATTGTTGGAAACAGTTGTGCTTAATATATTTGTGGAAACCGTGAATAGAATATTAAAAAACAGCATTTATTTGAAATAGAAATCTTCTATTCCATTATATCTTCACTGTCACTTTGATCAACGTGTCCTTACCGGATAAAAGTATACATTTGGAATAAATAAAACCAAAGAAAAGCTCTGGTATCTGGTTCTGTTTTCTGTGGTAATTGTTAGCATGACATAAATATTGATGAAGCCTAACTTGTATTTAACCACGAATATTCCTTTAAGAAGCCTGAATCAGGTGCTGAAAAGACCAGTCTCGCTCTCTAATTTGCGTATTGTCTGGTTTCTCAACAGCGAGCCACAGAGAGGTGGGAGCTGTAGTCACGGCCAGAGGAATGTTAGGAGGGGATTTTTCATATGGTGAGCTCACTGCTCTCCTGTAAAAGCTTTGGTTTACAACAAAGACAGATGTAGTAATGGCAAGAATCATCAACATGCTTTATAAGGAGTGATCCATTCCTGTATTATTAGAATAATGTGCAGGTTTTTTATCTGCACCCAACCCTGTTCAAAAGACCAGCACAGACATGTGTTTTTGGTTCTACAGAAATGCATCATTTTCTTTATCATTTTTTTGTCATGTTTCATCAAGTGTCTTTAAAACAAGATAAATCCTATCACGATTTACAACAATACACTTCTACAGTAAGTAAATCACCCCTTCTAGTCCCAGAACCCTCAACTTTCAACCTTTGCAATAAGCGGAAGCCGTAATTTGACCACAAACCCAGATCCCAGAGTCATCGACTCTAATGTCACAGCGCAGGGTTTTGGCGTTTCTTCCAGGCATGAACAAAGCCTGGCTCAGAGCACTTGAAAGTAATTTTTCCTGTGTGCTCCACACTTCTTACTCTTTCAAAAGCTGACTGGATAGAAATATGAAAAACGGTTTATTGCTAACAGTCACTTAGACCTGATAGATCATTAAAAATCTCTGCGGTGAGCGCTGATTACTCAGCCATTTCCCCCGGTGAATGTGTAAGCGTGAGTCAGAGCACCCAGCCTTTGTGTCTCCATGTGAAACCTCTTCCTCTCGGTGCCCCCCTGTTGTGTTTTCCGGGGTTGACAGGCAGATGAGTGGCCCCGGGGACAATGAGATGATGTAGGCTTATACAGGTCTGGCCCATCATCAATGAACTCAGATCAAACACTTAAATATATAGCATCAGGCAAAAGTTACGCTGATGACCTCGTACATTCTGTGAGTCAACGGGCAACATCCTTCAGTGAATCTGAAACATGACTGAATCACAGCTACAAACAATTAAGCTGCAGTTGACTATGCAAATACTAAATAAACATGATTAGAGCGGCAATATTGACACTGACTCCATTACTAGATAAATGTTGAGGCTCCGTCCTTTCTAAATCTGGATCCGCAGTTATGATCCGCACATCATAAAAGCTCTAAACATAGACCTGTGAATGTGCCATGGTTTATATACAGATATTGGACCCGTGTGTGTTATCCGACAGCCGTGTGTGTTATCCGAATCCAATTCATGTTCTATGCAAATCTATGGAAGCCTGTTTCCACCATGGCATAAAAATAATAATAATAATAATAAAATTAGTTTAGATTTTTTTCTATCAATTCTGAGAAAAAATCAGAATAGCAAGATATAAATTTTGAATTCTGTTTTTTTTCTCACAATTTTAATTTTTTTTTTAACCAATTTTGTCTTTTTTCCTCAGAGTTTATATCTCACAATTCTGGGGTTTTTTTCACCTTTTTTTTTCATTTCTGCCACAGAAAAGGATGGGAATTAATTAGTCTATAAGACCAAGAATGTGCATTAAAAAGTAAATAGGGTCAGTTTGAAAATCTAAAGTTCCCTGTTGATATTCGCACTCGTACTGTGTCGTAAGACGCTGTATGGGAAAAACTCTTTTTTCCTCTTCCACTGAAGCCTTTTCAATCACGCAGTGAAACTGCACGTCCAT
>JAFVLL020029962.1:0-13890 GCA_021397915.2 Tor tambroides
TGTGTGTGTGTGAGAGAGAGAGAGAGTGTGTGTGTGTGTGTGTGTGTGTTTGTGCAGTGTTGGGAAGGTTCCTTTGGAAATGTAATAGGCTACAGACTCACAAGGTACCCTATTTAAAATGCAATAAGTAGAGTAACTATTTCAATTACTTTATTAATGTAGCTGATTACACACTGCAAAAAATGATTCTTACTTAGTGTTTTTGTCTTGTTTTCTAGTATAAATATCTAAACATTCTTGAATCAAGATGAATTTACTGTACAAGTAAAATGATTTAAAATATTAAGTCTTGTTTTCTGTAAAAAAAAAATATAAAAATTTTGTTAATTTTTGTTTAAAACAAGCAAAAATATCTGCTAATGCGGCAAAAAAAAAATCTTGTTTAGCCTTTGAATGACTTGTCAAGTAAATGCATCTTGATTCCAGAATGTTTAGATATTTATACTAGAAAACAAGACAAAGTGCTAAGTAAGAAAATCATTTTTTGCAGTGTGAGGACGTTCAGAGAATGTTGTTCTAAAGATATTTTCTCTAAACATTATTAGAACGTATATACAATACTAGAGCCTAAAGTTTGCGAACAAACTTCGACGTTGGCTTGAGAAAGCCAACATGGGCAGCTTGAGGCACGAATCTAATATAATGATCCACATCTGATTTATTTCTCAACAGTTAATTTGAGACACAAACACCTGTTTTCAAGAATATTCGCCAAGATATCATGTATTTTGACATGATCTTGTATGTATTTGTCTATTTATGCACCAAATGAAGCGAGCGTGAACGTGCCTTGTGAACGCACTCTCTGTGTCAGAAAACAGCTGTCGAGCACTGACTCTTTCATGTGTTCTTGTGCTCGAATAATGTAAAATCGCTTGAATGTTTTAATTGGCAAAGCTGAAAAAAACATGTAAATGATAATGTTTTCATTATTCTAGAAACCTTGCTGCGGACGTCGGCGTTACATGGTGTTTGGTTGTACACGATTACATTATTTGCCCCCACTGTCATTTTCTGTTTGATGGAAATAAAAATAATTGAGTTCAGCTGGAAACATACGCTACAATTCTAAACTGAAAGCGTCTGCTCTGCTCCATACAGCCAGGGTTGCCAGGTCTGCGTGACAAAACTAGCCCATACCAGTCAAAAACAGCCCAAAGTAGCTCAATGACCAAATCCCTTGTGACCCTGGACCACAAAACCAGTCATAAGGGTCAGTTTTTTGAAATTGAGATTTCTACATCATAATAAATAACTGAATGTATGGTTTGTTAGGATAGGACAATATTTGAAAATCTGGAATCTGAGGGAGCAAAAAAATCTAAATATTGAGAAAATCACCTTTAAAGTTGTTCAAATGAAGTTCTTAGAAATGCATATTACTAATCAAAAATTAAGGTTTGATATATTTACGGTAAGAAATTTACAAAATATCTTCTTGGAACATGATCTTAATATCCTAATGATTTTTGTCATAAAAGAAAAATGTATAATTTTGAGCCATACAATGTATTGTTGGCTATTGCTACAAATATACCTGTGCTGCTTGTGACTGCTTTTGTGCTCCAGGGTAACAAATATCAAACTCAAAATATGTTATTTCCATACCTAAAATACATATTGTACAGTCACTGTTATGCACATTGATCATAAACACAGCTTAAAGGCTTACTACCAGAGGCCCTCCTTCACAAAACTCAACATTTAACACAGTTTTATCACAGGTAGAATGCTAAATATTTCAATACAAGCATTTCAGTCAAATGTAATTCATGCAATATTTCAGACCTTTAACCCACGAGGGAAAATCAGCCTGTGGCAGCAGTTTAAAAGTAGACAAAATCCAAGGAAAAAACATGGACTTGGCAACCCTGCATCCAACATGAGCTGAGGGAGCGAGATTTGATTAAGACTACAGTTCCACGCAGGGATCTGCTTGGCAGCATAAAGGAAATATATGCATTTATTTGTAAATTTGACTGATTTAATTCGAAAGTAAAAGTGGAGTGGAGTTGAAAGATTTCTTATCCTGTGGCTCCCTCTAGTGGACTGTAATTGTCCTCTAAAGGAGGCATTTTGCACATTTAGCCAATGTAAGTCTATGAGAGGTTTTTGATTTTTGGTTATTATACAAAAACTGTAAGTCTGATCAGTTAGAAAAGTTGCAGCAACAAACTACAGATCAAGGCCCGGGTCTCTGCCAAGTTTAGTGCGTGTCGCATTGAAACCCTAAGAGGAGACGCAATCAGAAATTTTAGTCTCATAACTCATAACAGTATGCTGGTTTTTCCAACCATTAGTGAAAGTTGTGAGCGTGTTAGCTGCTAATCGGAGGTCTGCTGTCAGCAGCTCTCCGTGTGTTGAGCGAGCAGAACGTCCCGCTGGTGTTTTACAGAGGCTGATGGGATGGGGAGCGCTGATTTTCCATGTTTTTATATGTCCTGTGTGTGAGCAGCAGCCCGTCTCCCCGCGGAGCGCCGCCTCATTAGAATGCAGATTAAAGTCTTCAGATCAATGGCACACATCTGCAGCTCATTGAGACGCCGACCTGCAGGCCGTTATATTCACCTCGCTACAGCGCCTTGACTTTGATCTTTACACCCCGTTTAAAAACTGTCTCGTTCAGGAGATTCTCAGCTTTCACTGAGCTGTTGTGTTGAGCTGAACGAATGAAATCTTGTATTTAACCCGTTGAATCCCAAAATTTTCCCAGACATGAAAATATCCAAATGATGTGTCGTAAGAAACACTTTGAAATAATCAATGTGAAAAATTGTGTTTTATGGTCAGTCACAATAATGTTTATACTGAATTAACATATTTCTGCAGTCATCAAAATTGGTATATATCTTATATGTGTCCCTGCAGCACAAAAGCAGTCTTAAGTCGCTGGGGTATATTTGTAGCAATAACCAACAATACATTGTATGGGTCAAAATTATTGATTTTTCATTTATGCCAAAAATCATTAGGATATTAAGATCATGTTCCATGAAGATATTTAGTAAATTTCCTACCATAAATATATCAAAACTTTATTTTTGATTAGTAATATGCATTGCTAAGAACTTCATTTGAACATCTTTAAAGGAGATTTTCTCAATATTTAGATTTTTTTGCACCCTCAGATTCCAGATTTTCAAATATTGTCCTATCCTAACAAACCATACACCAATGGAAAGATATTTATTCAGCTTTCAGATGATGCATAAATCTCAATTTCGAAAAACTGACACTTGAGACTGGTTTTGTGCTCCAGAGTCACATATTATGGGTTACTATTATGCATAAAAACCCTTGTACAACACTTCTTAGCTAAGATAAAAGACACAACAATACAACCAGTGTATTTCAGAATCGTTACTTTATTGTAACATATATGATCAAATTGTTATATTAGTGCTACCAGTATTACATCAATACTGTTACTTATTTGTAACATTTGAACTTTTAATTTAATGCAATATTTTGTCATTGCAACATTTTAGTGCAACAACTGCAGCTGGATTTATATGTAAACCTAAGTTCACTGTTATCACTGTTGTGACCATCAACATGTTTACTCACTCTGTGTCCACACTCAACAAAACTGAATATATCTGAATTCATTTATTAATACTAGACACCTTAAAGATAACATGTACCAAAAATCTTTATATTAACACACTTTACTAGTCTTTTGTTTTGGAGCTTTCTTCTCAAGGTGCAAACAGGAATTAAACTGCTCTGGTCATGTGACACTGCACATATTTAATTGAGATACTTTATTCCATATTTGCAGGAAATGCACTAAAACATCAGTCAGTATGGTTTTTGGAGCTTTATAAATGAAAAGCTTTTTATGGTCACTATTGTGAGCGTTGGGATTAAATGGCACATTCATCTCTCTGAAAGATTCACTCACATCAGTCGAGTCACTGAAGGCCTTTAACACTGAAAGCTATAGAAGAGATTGTGACTTTAAATGTCTCACGCTCTCTTTCTCTCGACAGCGTTTTCATGATACTGCAACAGCAACTGACAAACAAGAGAAATATGACAGCAAAGAAACAAGAAGGTTCAGAGAACCACACAAATAAACAGCATCAGTGGTGTTTTGAGTTCAGGTTCATGTTTGTGGATTCTGTGACAGACGCTGGAGTTGAAATGCTTTGCACTTCTGTTTCAGGTCTCGTCTCCCATGATGCCATGCCACATGAGACCGGGGCATGTTGTCACACTGTTCACTGCAGTCTTTCTCAGGGCGTTTCTGCATGTTCTTGATCATTTAACAGTAAACTGTATTATAGGCCATTAATGCATTTTCTGCAACAGCTGAATCATGTGCTGTTATATGGAAGTTTGTAAAAAAAATAAATAAAACAGGTAATTGCAATTTTTTAATCTCACAATTCAGGCGTTTGTTCTTGCAGTTATGGGAAGAAAGTCAGAACTGTGAGACATAAACATAATTGTAAGATAGAAATTCACAATTCTGAGGAAAAAAAGATTTAAACCAGGAATTCTTACTTTTTTTTCTCATAATTGTGAATTTACTGAATATCTTGCAATTCTGCACTGTAAAAAATGGTTTTCTTGTTATTTTTTTCTTGTTTTCTAGTATAAATATCTAAACATTCTTGAATCAAGATGCATTTACTGTACAAGTAAAATGATTTAAGATATTAAATCTTGTTTTCTAAAAAAATAATCACAATTTTGTTAAAACAAGCAAAAATATCTGCTAATGGGGTAAGAAAAATAATTTAATTTAATTTAATAATTTAATTCAAAGACTAAACAAGATTATTTTTCTTGCCCCATTGGCAGATATTTTTGCTTGTTTTGAGGAAAAACTAAAAAAAAACTATTTATTTTTTTTACAAAAAACAAGACTTAATATCTTAAGTCATTTTACTTGTACAGTAAATTCATCTTGATCAATGTTTTTTTTTGCCACGGAATAGAAAATAAAAAAGGTAATTGAAATTTTTATCTCACAATTCTTACTTTTTTCTGAATGAAATTCTGAAAAAACATTGACTTGCAAGATAAAAAGTCACAATTACTTTTTTATTTTTTGTTCTGTGGCAGAAACGAGCTTTAAGCTTCCGTAGTTAAATAAACTTGTCCTGTATGAAATGATTAATTGACTGAACTGAATTCATGAAACAAATTATTAATTAAATGGCATAAACTGCTTAGACTAGTCTTACAAGTCACTTTTTTCTTCAAGACTGGTCAGAACTACTTTAAATTAGCTGCAAATAAACAGATTGGTCTAATTTGATCTGATTTGTTAACTGCAGGTTAGTCAGATTTCAACAAGGCCTGGTTTCACAGACAGGGCTTAGACTAAGCCAGGATTAGGCCATAGTTCAATTAGGACATTTAAGTAATTTTTATAAACATTCCTTAAAAAAAAGCATTACTGGTGTGCATCATAAGACAAAACAAAGACACTGACATGTTTTAAGATCAGTCAGTGCAAGTTTCTTTCAGTTGAAACAGCTCAGATTTACATTTTAGTCTAGGACTAGGCTTAAGCCTTGTCTGTGAAACCGGTCGTAAGAGTTGTTATTCAAGCGTTTGTGTGTCTGTATGTGGAATCACGTGATGAACGGCGTGTCACGGATGCTGATGTGAGCGTAACTGATGTTAAACGAGCTCTGAGGCCACATGTGGCATGAGACGAGCGGTTTATTTGAGTTTAATGAGCAGAGGTCTTCCTCACACGGCCTCATCACACTTTAACACACAGATGGACACACATTAATCTGAATCGCTCCAGTTTCACTGCTGCTGTTGTGTTTCTTTCTGTGTTGTTGAGGACAAGAAACTTCTGTCACCACAACAACATCAGACTCAAACCCAGAATTCCACAAACTCATTTAAGACAAACACACATCACATTCTGTTGTAGGATTTTACTACTGCAGTTTAACTGCTGCTACTGAGTTTTTCTCCTTCGATTAAAAACAGAAGCTCAGCAACAGGCACTTTATATGTCAAATCATCCATTCACTGACTGATTCAGTATTATTGAATATTTTAGAGAAATCTTACTTTGTAAATGCAGCACGAGGTGAATGACCCTTATGGATATGTGTTTTTTTTTACTCCCAAAGTTTTTTCCCTAGCAATTCTGAATTTGCATCTTGCAATTCTGTTTTTTTTTTATTGTAAACAACAAAAGAGGTAATAACTTTTTTATACCTCACAATTCAGAGAAAAACTGGCAGCGGCAACCTGTGTATGCTTTCTTCCTTTCTTTTTTCTGTTTTGTTTTTATAATTTTAATGGTTTGGTTTTCTACTGTTTAATAAAAAAAGAAAGAAAGAAATCAGAAAAAAGATTCATGATAAGCACTCCGAAGTCCCGATCTGAATCAAATGATTCGCAAACCAGCTCTGAAGTCCCGATCTGAATCAAATGATTCGCAAACCCGCTCTGAAGTCCCGATCTGAATCAAATGATTCGCAAACCCACTCTGAAGTTCCGATCTGAATCAAATGATTCGCAATCCGCGCTCTGAAGTCCCGATCTGAATCAAATGATTCGCAAACCTGCTCTGGAGTTCCGATCTGAATCTGATTCACAAATCTGCTCTTAAGTTCCGATCTAAATAAAATGATTCTCACTCCGAAGTCCCGATCTGAATCAAATGATTTGCGAACCTGCTCTGGAGTCCTGATCTGAATCAGATACGCAAACCTGATCTGAAGTTCCAATCTAAATCAAATGATTCGCGATCCACGCTCTGAAGTCCTGATCTGAATCAAATGATTCGCAAACCTGCTCTGAAGTTCCGATCTAAATCAAATGATTCGCAAACCTGCTCTGAAGTCCCGATCTGAATGAAATGATTCGCAAACCCACTCTGAAGTTCCGATCTGAATCAAATGATTCGCAAACCTGCTCTGGAGTTCCGATCTGAATGAAATGATTCGCAAACCTGCTCTGAAGTCCCGATCTGAATGAAATGATTCGCAAACCCACTCTGAAGTTCTGATCTGAATCAAATGATTCGCAAACCCACTCTGAAGTTCTGATCTGAATCAAATGATTCGCAAACCCGCTCTGGAGTTCCGATCTGAATGAAATGATTCACAAACCCACTCTGAAGTCCCGATCTGAATGAAATGATTCGCAAACCCACTCTGAAGTTCTGATCTGAATCAAATGATTCGCAAACCCACTCTGAAGTTCTGATCTGAATCAAATGATTCACAAACCTGCTCTGAAGTCTCGATCTGAATCAAATGATTCGCAAACCTGCTCTGGAGTTCCGATCTGAATCTGATTCACAAATCTGCTCTTAAGTTCCGATCTAAATAAAATGATTCTCACTCCGAAGACCCTGAATCAAATGATTTGCGATCCACGCTCCTGATTCGGAGTTTCGAAAAGCTCCGTTTTACCCATCAATGCGTGCTTTTTAAAATCATTACAAGCGATGACGAAATTCAAAAATTGTGGCTCTTGATCTTGTTTTTGCTAGTGAATCGAGTTTGAGTTTGAATCAATCGGAGCGGTTCCCATGTAAACGACTCACTCAACTGAATCAGTATGTCTGTTCCTCCGATCTTTTCTCGTCTTCAGTCATGTTTACACGACACTGTCAGCACTACTACTAGCTTAGCTCGCTAGTTTTATGACATTAACTGAAATAAGCAAAAAAGGTATGATGTCTACAAATAAAATATATATTTCCATTCCAAAGACAACATCCAACACAAATCTATGAACATATTCAGTGAGGTAACCGGTTCACTGCTAACTAGTGAAACACTCCATTAATACGACGAGCTGCAGCTCAAAATACATGTTAGATAAAAACATTGTGCATTATGATGGAGTTTGTAGCTTAATTCACTATATTTAAAATAGTTTGAGCTGCAGTTCCATAGAAATCAGTCGAAAGCATCCAGTCTCTCATACCATTGAAGCAAATGTTACATTTATCAGTATATACTGTAATATTTGAGAAATTATTGTTGTATCTGATTGTTTAGAGTGATAATCATGTAAAACGAGCAAATGGGAGAAGCAGATGAACACAAACTAAACACTTTTAGTGCATTGACTTCCAATGAATGGATAAAAAAGGGACATTTCTCAAAATATCTTTTATGTTCCACAGAATAAAGACATACAGGCTTGGAAAAACATGTAAGGATGAGTAAATGATTATTCTTGGGTAAACTAAGCCTTTAATATATTATTAATAAACTGTTGAATTAATAGTCATTGTAATGCAATGGAACTCATATTGAATGAACTCTACAGAATGTGTTTATTGTATTTATATAATGCTGTTATTGTGGATTCTGTGCTGTGTCCCTGCAGCACAAAAGCAGTGTTAAGCAGCACAGGTATATTTGTAGCAATAGCCAACAATACATTGTATGGCTCAAAATTATTGATTTTTCTTTTATGCCAAAAATCATTAGGATATTAAGATCATGTTCCATGAAGATATTTAGTAAATTTCTTACTGTAAATATATCAAAACTTAATTTTTGATTAGTAATATGCATTGCTAAGAACTTCATTTGAACAACTTTAAAGGAGATTTTCTCAATATTTAGATTTTTTTGCACCCTCAGATTCCAGATTTTCAAATATTGTCCTATCCTAACAAACCATACATCAATGGAAAGATCATTTATTCAGCGATGATGCATAAATCTCAGTTTCACAAACTTGACCCCTCTGACCGGTTTTGTGCTCCAGGGTCACGTATATCCTGCGGTTTAAGAGTCACTTGTGTAACTCTGAAACTGATCCAGAAACTGTAAAACTCGTGCACGTGCAGCAGCTCCTCCTCATCTTCATCTTCCTCCTCATCTTCACCGCATTCTCAAACGGCGCTCCAGGAGCTCGCGGCGCGTTTTCTCGCCGGTTTTGCGCGGATTATGGCGCGGTCCGGGTTCGGTGTGGTTCTGCTGTTTCTGTGCGTTTCTGCTCGCGTTCTGACGGTGTTCTCTCAGCATCACCCGGGATCCAGAGCGCGGATGCGATGGACGAATAACGGGCGCTCGTATCAGCTGGTGAGCCCCGGGTCTCGGTACGTGCCACCGGGACGCAGAGCGGCGAACCGAGCAGCGCCTGCCCCGGTGACCGCGATCACAGACCGGCAGAACACCAGCGCGAACTCCAGTGACGGGATGGTGTCCGATGACCCCTACGACCCCTACAAGTCCGTCAGGGACAATCCATACTACAACTACTACGACTCGTACTACAGACCCAGACAGAGAAGCACGCAGCGGCATCACGGATACGGAACCACATACTTCCAGAACGGTGAGAAGAAGCGAGATCTGGAGTCTCTATGATGATGATGATGATGATGATGAACAGTGTTGGGAAGGCTACTTTGGAAATGTAATAGGTTACCCTATTATAATGCAACTGATTACATTTGATTACTTTTTGATTACTTCTAACTTTCTAATGAATGTTGTCAAACAAACAATTAAAGCAGGCAGGGTTAACCTTACAGTAGAACTCAACACTGATTACTGTCAGAATCCTTCATCAGTTAAATTAAGATTCTAATAATTTCATTTCAAAGCACAGCCACCTCAAAATCAGACTTTAGCACCTCTATTTACTTTAAGATCATTCTGAGGTTAAACACAGATTTAAAATCATAACAAGAAATAGTTTAATAGCTATGATACTGTTTTTGAAATCAAATCTTTGTATAAATATGATAGGAAACACTGGCATCTAGTTAATCTTTAAAAAAAAAAAAAAAAAAAATCATCTACATAAACCCAAATAGGAAATAAATCAGTTATGGAATAAGCATGTGTCCTAAACTCCTGAAACATTAGTGTCTCATATTTTAAAGCAGTCATGAAAGAAATCAATTAAAACTGTATGTGTGTGAAGATATTCAGATGTAACCTCCTTTGTAATCGTTAACATTTTGATATTTAATTACACATTTTTGTCCTCACACTGCAAAAAAATGCTTTTCTTACTTAGATTTTGTGTCTTGTTTCCAGCCAAAATATCTAAAAATTCTTAAATCAACAAGGATTTTCTAGACAAGTAAAAATTGTCTTGTTTTCAGAAAAAAAATAGTAAAAATTTGAAACAAGCAAAATAATCTGCCAATGGGGTAAGAAAAATAATCTTGTTTTTTGTTTGATATAAGATTAATTTGCTTACCCCATTGGCAGCTCACTTAATTTTGACCATTTTTTTCTGAAAACAAGACAGTTATTTTTACTTGTCTAGAAAATCCTTGTTGATTTAAGAATTTTTAGATATTTTGGCTGGAAACAAGACAAAAAATCTAAGTAAGAAAAGCATTTTTTGCAGTGCAGTGACTGATTACAGTTACATTTATTTTGTAATTAAATGAGGTAATTCTGTTACATGTAACTAGTTCCTCCCCAGCCCTGCTGATGATTATACCCTCTCTTTAATGTGCACAGGTCTGCCAGATCTGGTGGTGGATCCCTACATGATCCAGGTGTCCACGTATGTCCAGAGAGTGCCCATGTACAACCTCAGGTGCGCTGCGGAGGAGAACTGCCTGGCCAGGTGCGGCTCACCTTCTCATGATGCATGAAGAACGTTGTTTCTTGGTTATGTGAACGTTAGAGGAACATTACATTCTATCCTTCTGAAAATGTTATGAGAACGTTACATTTGAATGTTCTCTTGACATCTAAAACATCAATTATTTTACATCTAAAGAACGTTTCTTCTTGGTTATGCAAACGTTGCTGGAACATTATATTTTAAATTTTTGAAAATGTTATCTAAATGTTCTCTCAACACCTATTTTTATACTTAAAGTTGTTCTTGTTTATGTAAATGTTAGAGAAACATTCTATTCTGTATTTTAAATGTTATAACGATGTTAAATGTAAGAGAACATTTTTTCTTGGTTATGCGAACATTAGAGAAACAGTCATTTTTAAAACATTAAGAAAACATAATTTCTCATTGTTTTTAAAAATTCAAAATGTCAGTTTTTTAAAACATTTTTTTTCTTGGTTATGCGAACATTAGAGAAACATTCCATTCTATCATTCTGAAAATGTTCTGAAAACGTTACATTTGAATGTTCTCATTCAATGTTACAATGTAATGTTACATGTAAAACATCCGTTATGTGAACGTTACACATTATATTCCATAATTTTAAAAAAAGTTCTGAATCTGAATGTTCTCTCAACATCTAAAACACCTATTTTTTATACATAAAAGTTTTTCTTGTTTATGTTAATGTTAGAGAAACATTCTATTCTGTATTTTGAAAATGTTACAATATTGTAACAATATGTAATAGTGTTAAATGTAATTGTTCTCTAAACATCTAAAACACCAGATTTTTATATTTAAAGAACATTATTTCTTGGTTATGCGAACATTAGAGTAACATTCCATTCTATAATGTAACATTCCATAATTTCTCAATGTTTTTAAATGTCAGTTTTTTAAACATTTTTTCATGGTTATGTAACATTAGTGAAACATGATTCTGAAAATGTTATGCAAACACTTACATTTGAATGTCTTCTCAACTAAAACACCCGTTTTTTGTATTTAAAGAATGTTTTTTCCTTGTTATGTGAATGTTGGAGAAACACTTTATTCTGTAACGTTATGAAAACGTTGATACTGAAGAATGTTATACTTCTGAGAACATACAAATAACATCATGAGGACGTTTCGAGAACATTGTTCTAAGAACATTTCCTCTCAACCTTTCAAGAAAGTATATTAAGCATTGATAATGTTACAAAAAGAATGTTTTGTCCCATAACCATTGAACAAACGTTAGCTTCTCTGTGAGCTGGGATGTTGAAGATGTGCTGAAGTCACAGGAGAAACGCTCTAGTTCTTTAACCTGATATAACACTGATCTGAAGAACCTATAATCAAACATCATCATCTGCCAAGAGCCTAGAGTCACTCAGTAGCTTGTGCCGAGCCAGAACTGTTCCTTGATAAGAGGTTGTTGAGATTTGAGTAAATCTCCTGCTGTGTTCCTCAGTTCGGCTGCAAACGCACGAGATTACGACACCAGGGTCCTGCTGAGGTTCCCGCAGCGCGTCAAGAACCAAGGAACCGCAGACTTTCTTCCCAGCAGACCGAGATACGCCTGGGAATGGCACAGCTGTCACAAGTGAGGAGAAATACACTTACACTGCTAATAACTGCTAATGATGCTGCTTTATGTACAATTAATTATTTATATTGTGATGCAAAGTGAAACATTTGAATGTGCACTATACTGTTCAGAAGTGTGTGTGTGTAAAGAAATGCATGCATTATTCATCAAGGATGCATTAAATTGATCAAAAGTGACAGTAAAGACATTTATAATGTTACAAAAATAAATCCTGTTCTTTTGAACTTTCTATTCATCTGTGAATCCTGAAAAACAAAAGGTATGACAGTTTCCACAAAAATATTGTGCAGCCCAACTGTTTTCAACATTGATAATAATCAGAAATGTTGCAAATCAGTATATTAGAATGATTTCTGAAGATCATGTGACACTGAAGACTGGAGTAATGATGCTGAAAATACAGATTTGATCACAGAAATAAATTATAGATTAACACATATTCACATAGAAAACAGCTGATTTAAATTGCAATAAGATTTTACTATTTTTACTGTATTTTTGATTTAAACAAAAATCAGCCTTGGTGAACAGAAGAGACTTCTTTCAGAAACACAAATAAACTTTTGCACAGCAAAATGATTGCTGACTTTGATGGAATTCTAATAATATTTAACAATTTTTACTGTATTTTTGATTAAATGCAGCCTTGGTGAGCAGAAGAGACAGAAACTCTTAATTAACAATAAACTCACTTAACTCTTAATAATAAACTCTTTCAGAAACAATAATAAACCAAAAAGATTGCTGACTTCGATGGAAACTGCATAAAAGATGTTATAAACACCAAACAGGAACAAAAGCACACTGCAAAAAATGATTCTCTTACTCAGTGTTTGTGTCTTGTTTTCTAGTATAAATATCTAAACATTCTTGAATCAAGATGAATTTACTTGACAAGTAAAATGACTTAAGATATTAAGTCTTGTTTTCTAAAAAGAAAAAAAAATTTGTTAGTTTTTGCTTAAAACAAGCAGAAATATCTACTAATGGGGCAAGAAAAATAATTTTAATTCAAAGGCTAAACAAGATTATTTTTCTTGCCCCATTGGCAGATATTTTTGCTTGTTTTAAACAAAAATTAACAAAATTTTTATATATATATATATATTTTTTTTTTTTTACAGAAAACATGACATATCTTCATTTCTTGACAATATCTTGTACAGTAAATGCATCTTGATTCAATAATGTTTAGATATTTATACTAGAAAACAAGACAGAAACACTAAGAGAGAGATACATTTTTTGTAGTGCTTGTGCATGACAGATAATGGTTTGCATGGAATGTGATTGTGTGTGTGTGTGTGTGTGTGCTGCTGCTGATGTTTTGTTGTGATCAGTCACTATCACAGCATGAATGAGTTCTGTCATTACGATCTGCTGGACTCGAGCACACAGCAGCGCGTCGCCGAGGGTCATAAAGCCAGTTTCTGTCTGGAGGACACATCCTGCGACCCCGGATACTACCGCCGCTACGCCTGCACCTCACACACACAGGTGTGTATTACCCAGCGCTTCACACACACACACACACACACAGACTCACACTCACACACACACACACACACACACACACACACACACACACTTGTTTTGCTATCCTTGTGGGGACTCTCATAGGCGTAATATTGTTCTGCTGTACAGACCGTATTGTCTATCGTCCTACACCAACCCTACACCTAAACCTACCCCTTACAGGAAAATTTTCTGCATTTTTACATTTTCAAAAAACTTCATTCTGTGTGATT
>JAFVLL020029963.1:0-52952 GCA_021397915.2 Tor tambroides
TAATAATGCTCCCTCCAGTGAAAAAGTCGATCTCCTGTTCTCATCTCACATATTTGTTTAGAGCTGTTTTGGACTGTTTTCACTTGTAAACAGTGCTTGATCTGTGCAGATTTCTCTCCTGATTCAGACCAGATGGACTTTTTCACGGGAGGAAGCGTTATTATGGATTATGGACTCGTATTTTAGCTGGAAATGACAGGTTTAAAGTTCTTATGATGGATATGTTTCTTAAGAACACGCAGCTTTTTGTCTTTTGTCATTAACTGATGGGCTGGAGTGGTGTGGATTATTTTTATCAGCTGTTTGGACTCTCATACTGACGGCACCCATTCACTGCAGAGGATCCATTAGTGAGTATGTGATGGAATGATACATTTCTCCAAATCTACATCTTGGATGGCCTGAGGGTGAATAGTTTTCAGCAAATTTTCATTTTTGGGTGAACTATTCCTTTAAAGCATGTGTTAAATGCATGATTGTTAAAGAAAACAACTGAGAACTCATTACATTTTCTGAACTGTGAAAGAGCAACCTCTGAGCAATAGCATTTTCTAGGGGTTGTTTTGAAATATTCCTGCTATCAAGAGCACATTCCTGACTATGGAGGTGTTAGTGACTCCCTACCGATGCCTGGCAACACGGCATTCCTTCAACTACTAATCCACTAAACCACACTTGAGGTTTTATTGAAAACCTGATAAAGGTTCATATATATTGCGATTCATTCATTTGTAGCGTTTGCAGATGTTTTGGTCTGAATAGGTCTGAATCAGAGACTAAAGCTGTATAATGCTGATGTTTTTCTCGCTCTCGTTATGCAGATAAAGATGTTGTCAGAACGTAAGCAGGAACTGGAGCGACGCGTGAGCGCTGTGCTGGAGGAGAACGAGCAGCTGCAGCACACGGTGGACGACCTGAGAGAGCGAACGCTGGTGCTGGAGAAACAGTGTCACGAGAAGGACTTACAGGTGAGCGGCCGTCACACTGCAGAACAAACACACACATTTATTAATCAGGATGTATGTTTTGTTTTTCAGTAAATATGCGAACACTGAGAAGCATGAGAAGCAAAACTGTATATGATTGGAAATTACTAAGCATTCATGTCATAAATCCCATAAAAGGTTTATGCTTCAAACATGAAGGGAAAAAAACAGTTTGTCATTGTGTATTAAAAATGATTATTTTTTCAAGTGATCTCAAAATGTACCCTGTTTTATACTGTTAACTTTTTTTTTTTTACTGCAAACCCATACGGCCAAAAACAAAACAAAACAAAAACAACAACAAAAAAAAAACTAAATATATTTTCAATTTCTAAAATATATTTCACTGAAGTCACACTGTTTACAACACATATTTGAAGTATATTATGGTAAAACTGATTGAGTGTTATTTATTGGTTTATGTATTTATTTATTTTTCTTTCTTTCTTTCTTTCTTTCTTTCTTGTTTGTATGGGGAAAAAGACTAAACTAAAAAAGTTTGCAGTGCATTTTGATTCACTTTGGGTGAATCTTCTGAAATATTTCAAGCACTTGAACATAGCCATAAAAGAAACAAGCAAGACATTATATTTAGCCTTAACTAAATAAAGCCTATTTAAGGAGCATTGAGATGTCTGTATTGTGACATTATTTTCAAGACAATTAAACTCATTCTCCTTAAATTCTCATTACTGTAATTCAGCTGGATATTTTAATTAAGTGTTTTTTTTGTTATTTTTAAAATGTTTCTTATTAGTGACATACAGTAATGAGTTTTTATTATTAAACTGAGGATAAATCAAATGTAATACAAAAATGTTACCATGATTTATAAATAAACTTGTTTAATTAACGTGAACTACATGAAATAATGCAATGATGTTACAAATCCTAATGGTCCTAAAATAGGCTTCATGTGTCTTTTAGCAAAATATTATTTTTTTATTTCGCTTGTTTTTTCGCTTTTTTGATTTTGAGGTTAATTCTGGCAGGCACATCCATTCATATGTCCATTCATACATTACAAAAAGGTGATAAAACCATCTGAACAGTATGCACCTGAAACTGTTGTGATTCTGAATGAAAGGAAATCATTGAAAACTCAGCAGATAAAAGCTGCAGACCAAACTGAGTGGGAATAGCGAACAAAAAAAATGATTCCACAGAAGTCATCCAATCCGACGGGGCTCATGCTTATAACAGTAGCTTGGTGGAGTAGACTCATTCAGACCAATATAGTCATTTGGTTTAAGCCAGGTTTCAGTCAAAACTATTATCTGTGATCATTTCATTTACAATATCTGCTTTGGGTGCGAGTGATCTAATGTTTAGGAGCCCAAGCTTTAAAAATTGTTTTTGTTTATTTATTTAGCATTTTTCTGGTTTAATCACGATCAGATTATTTCTAGATCCTGCATTAAATTTATATTTTGACCTCACTATTCGGGGAACAGACACAGTCTTTATAGAATAATAAGTCTAATAGTCTTTAAGTCTAATAGAGCATAACGGTGAGCGCTGAGCTCTGAGATGAATCACAACATTACAAACACTGATTTATTTCTATTATCAGACACTTGTGGTTGTGGAATAAATGAATCATAGGTGACAAAAATGCCCGAGAATAGAGTATTTACACAATGACATGAGTAACTGCACAAGCTTCCTTTAGGATGACGCTGCATTTACTATACTGACAGACGAGTCGCGTTCTGCTCGTTTATTTATCAGGAGTGAGTTAACTAAACTTCTCTTGCCGAGCGGGTTGTTTTTGTACCCGGTGTGTTCCCTCAGGTGTGTTTTCTGACTGTCGTGTGTTCATACCAGCTGCGCCAGAGTCATTCGGAGCTGCAGGAAGTGCGTGTGTCTCATCGGCAGCTGAGCGCTCGTCTGGAGGAGCTGACTGAGGAACGCAGTCTACAGGGCTTCAGTCCAAATCCACACAGCCTCCTCTGTGAGATCGAGCAGAGCATGGAGCAGGAGGAGCTGGAGCAGGAGAGAGAGCAGGTACATCAGCCATGAACCACCCACTTAGACAGGAAGTAACTTGCTTATTGAGTAACTTTTAGTTTCAAACATAGAGCGCTCACTCCGTTCACTGATCGTCTGATTTGCCGTAATTTGCACTGTTCAGTAAGTTTGGGGTCAGTAGTATTTCTTTTTTAATTATTATTTTTTTTAGTAAGGATTCATTTACTGCATGGATTGATTAAGAGTGGCAGTAAAGACATTTATAATGGTAAAAAAAGATCTGTTGAACTTTCTATTCATCTGTGAATCCTGAAAAATAAAATCCACAAAAATATGAAGCAGCACCAGCATTTTCAGCACTGATAATAATCAGAAACGTTTCTTGAATAGCAAATCAGCATATTAGAATGATTTCTGAAGGATCATGTGACACTGAAGACTGGAGTAATGATGTTGAAAATTCAAGCTTTGCATCACAGAAATTATATTTTAAAATATATTCATTTAGAAAACACTTATCTGATATTGTAATAATATAATTGTTTGTACTGTATTTTTGAGCAAATTAATGCAACTTTAGTTAGCATAAAAACTTTTCAAAAACGTTACAAAATCTTACCAACTTCAACAGTCTGAATGGTAGAGTATGTTTAAAAATATTTGAACATGGATAACCAATGCCAAATGTATGTTAATATTTTTCTTAAAAAAATAAATAAATCAACATTAACCCAGGGTGCTTATTTTAGTTACTTTTATTCCACGTAAATACCCTGCAAAATTGGTCTCCTTTCACTGACGACACCCTTGGATCAGGAAATTTTACATTTGTTATTTACAGTCCTGGAGAAGTCACTGAATTGATAAAATGAAGAAAAAAAAAAATCATGGAGTGCATATATTAGTCTATAGTGAATATGCATTTTTTCTAGTTAGGCTCAGCTCTTAAATATTTCATAGACTAGAAATTGCTTTTTGCATGAACAAATGCCTATAAAATGATCTTTAAAAACTGCAGTCACAAACCACTGGAAAAATCATAGAAACGCATTGAAAATGTGAAAATATGCGACATGCTTACTGTTCAAACTGCAAATGTGATCAAGCCACACAATTTGAGGAATCATTCACATGTATGACAAACTGCACAGAGTGACCCTTGTGAAAAAGAAGTGTGCGTAATTGTATTGAATGTGCACGTGTAAAAGTACATTTCTTAAAAACTGTACTTGCAAATAATATAATATTAATGAAATAAAAGGCCAATTAAGAATACTTAAAGAGAGACACTTTCATGACTGTTTCTTAACACACTTTTAAGTTTTGAAAAGTGTTCTTTGTAATAATGTAAAATTAAAAGTTTTACTTTAAAGTTCATTATAAATCATTATATTTTAATATTTTACAGTTGAGCTTTCAAAAAGTACACTTTTTACATACTAAAACACATGTAAAGTACTTGATTATAATTTTACCTGTAGTGTCTTATCTGGTATTACATTAAAAGTTAATATATTAAATGTACTAAATTGCAACTTCATTACAATTATTAATATATTTAAATACATGACATGCAATTTTCAATATAAATGGCATTGAAGTATATTTTAGTTTATCATAAATGCTTGTCAGTACTTTATCCATGTTTCAAAGACAACACAAGTAATTATGAAATTACATATAACAAAAAAAAAACACTCTAAAGTTCAGCTATATATGCATTTGATATAAATTGAAACTATAATACATTTTTATTTAATTGCAACTAACATGCAATAAAGTGTCAGAACACCATTACATTCAGTTTGCCCTTAGGTATGTTCTTATAAAGTATATAATTTCCATAATAAGTGCTCTTTTTAAGAGTCTGTCAAACGTTCCTCTCTCACCTTCAGCTCCGGCTGCAGCTGTGGGAGGCTTACTGTCAGGTGCGCTCCATCTGCTCCCAGCTGAGAGGAACTTCAGCTCCGGCTGCAGCTGTGGGAGGCTTACTGTCAGGTGCGCTCCATCTGCTCCCAGCTGAGAGGAAATGACATCACAGACTCCGCCTTATCCACAGACTCGTCCATGGACGAGTCTTCAGAGACGCTGTCGGCTAAAGACGTCCCCACGGGGAGTTTGCACGCTAGTCTTCTGGAGCTGCGCAGACTCACGCGAAACCTGCTGGACGGCAACGAATCTACGGTAACAGTCATCGCATGCACATCTGCAAGTTTTACTGCGAACATTCACATTATTATTATTATTATTGTTATTATTCAGCGTGTGTTTTGCGTGCATTTAGGGTTCACGACGCAGTGATGAGGAGGTTCTAGAGGAACAGGTGCGTAAATTGAGCGAGGAGCTGCGAGAGCTTAGAGAACTGTACGAACAGGAGCAGGAAAAAACACGCAACAGCCAGGAGGAGGTGCTACAGCTCCATAATCAGGTACATGCACATACATGAACACTTGCTGTATAAAAATACCTGAGTTCATCAATTAATTCATCTGTCCTGTGGTTCTGCTCTGGATCCTGTAGGTGGCATTGCTCTCGGTGGAAGTTTCTTCTTCAAGAGAGGAGAACGAGCGGTTAAGAGCGATGGCAGAAGTACACGAGCCCAACGAACAGTTGCAGAGCGCTATACGAGACAGAGATGAAGCCATTGCCAAGTACGACACACAAATATACACATATCCTTTTAACTGAAAGGAACAGTTCACGTAAAAATGAAAATTTGGTGAAAATTTACTCACCACCCAAGATGTAGATGAGTTTGTTTCTTTATCAGATTTGGAGAAATGTAGCATTATGCAGTGAATGGGTGCCATCAGAACGGGACGCTGACTAAATTTTCAGTAAATGTTTCACTTTTTTCACTCATCGCTGTTATTTTTGCTCATATTTTAGGTTAATGATTTAAACAAACGCCTGACACTAAACATTTCTCTTCAGCATGTAATTCACCCTTGTGGAAAAGAAGCACACTTTAGCATTTTACTTTTTGAACAGAGTGCTTATTAAGGAAATAATAGATTTTAAAAGTATAAAAAATAATAGATTATAAAATATACATTTTTGGACACTTAATTGCATGGTAACTGCAATGAAATAAAAATGTATTGTAGTTTGTTATTAAATACAATTAGCTGAATTGCCTTTTAAATATGGTTAAAGTTTACTGGGGATCAATAAGCATTTATGGTAAACTAAAATATAGTTTAATATAATTTCTATTGAATCTTGTATGTCATGTATTGAAATATTTGAAATTACACAAGTTAGTAAATTTAAAATATATGAACTTAAAATCTAATACTGAATAAATTATAATCAAGTATATTACATGTTAGTAAGTATTTGATATGCAAATAAATGTACTCCTTTAAAGCACAACGTTAAAACATTTAAATGTTAAATATAAATGCACTTAAAAGTAAAACTTGACATTTTTTCCAAGTGAACTTGTTGAACATGCACTTAAGTGTGTCAATTAAATATATAGCCATCAAAGTGTACCTTTTTAGAAGTGCACTTAAGTGGCCTTTTATTTCATTAATGTTGTATCACCTGCAAGTAAAGTTAACTTTTTTACTTACGAGTGCACATTCAATACAATTAAGCACACTTGTTTTTCACAGGGCTCATTCTGCATAGAAGCAGATGTGAATGATTCCTCAAGCGGTAGCTTGGTCAGCTTTACTATGTTACCAGTGAACAACTGCATATAGCCGTGAACTAAAGACTACTACCATCACTAAACACTAAAATAATTTTTTCATTTTTAGAAGAGAATAAAATCATTATTTATTATCTTTATGTGATCCTTGTGAGAACATCTCGAAGGGTCATTTTCAGCAATTATGTACAGCTAGATACAGAGAATCTTTTTTTGATGTCGTTCTGAGTTCTATAAAGGGGAAGGGAAGGGAAGTGGTGTGTGGCCAAGTATGGTGACCCATACTCGGAATTTGTGCTCTGCATTTAACCCATCCAAGTGCATGCACACAGTAGTGAACACACACCCGGAGCAGTGGGCAGCCAATGCTGTGGCGCCCGGGGAGTAGTTAGGGGTTCGGTGCCTTGCTCAAGGGTCTCACCTCAGTCGTGGTATTGAGGGTGGAGAGAGTGCTGGTTATTCACTCCCCCCACCTACAATCCCTGCCAGACCTGAGACTCGAACCCACGACCTTCGGGTTACAAGTCCAACTGTCTATCCACTAAGCCACGACTGCCCTACTCTTAAATGCGCATCATTTAATCTCAGAAAAATTATTTTCTGTTTTTACACAATTCAGTGCAGCCTGTAACCGTGACCTCATTCTGCCAATCACGACATTAACCTCAGATGCTGTTTTTGTAACTCTTTTGCTCCTTTTCCCTGTTACAGGAAGAAAGCTGTGGAGATGGAGCTGGCGAAGTGTAAGATAGACATCATGTCTTTGAACAGTCAGCTGTTGGATGCGATACAGCAGAAACTCAACCTGTCTCAGCAGTTAGAAGCCTGGCAGGTTCGTTTCGCTCGCACACAAAACCCCTCGGACCTCAGGTCAGATCAACCTGAAAGAGAATGGTCCGTCAAAAAACTGATGTGCACAAAAAGTGCTCTCTTTCAGCAGCCTGCGTTTCTGAAAGCATCTAAAAAAAAAAAAAAAAAACCAGAGTATGTGAAGGCAAACACTACCAATCCAGAGCGATTTCATACATCATAACACAAGAACCAGGGCTTATCGTTATTATTAACTAAAACTAAAACCGTTACTTGGAATAAAATATTAAGGGAAAAAATATTATGACAATTAAACTTATTTTATTTCAGCTAGAAACTAAAAACAAAAACTTTATAAAAACAGAATTAAAAATGTTAACACTTTACAGTAAGTTAGTCCATTAGTTAACGTTAATTAATGCATCAACTAACATTATCCAACAATAAGGAATACATTCGTAATAGTATTCATTAATCTTTGTTAACATTAAGTAATAAAAGTACAACTATTGATTGTTAGATCAGGACCACTGGTTAATATTAACAGATACAACTTTGGATTTTAATAACGTGTAAGTAAATGTAATTATTGAAATTATTATCATCATTATAGATTAATAAATGCTTTACAGGTATTTTTCATTGTTATTTCATGTTAACTAATGTAATGAACTAATGTTAACAAATGGAACCTTATTGTAAAAGTGTTACAAAAAAATTAATAATATAAATAAATAATAAAAATGACAAAACCCCCCCAAAATGACTAAATGTTAAAAATGAAAATAAAAACAGAAAATATAAGAATCTATTTAAAAAATAAACAATAACTATACTAGTGTATCAATGATGCTAAAATAACCCTGACTTTACTTACGACTGAACTACTGAACGATTTTATTCTGAAATAAAAAAACAAACAATATATGTAAAAGACATTACATAGATAGTCTTTTAAAATAGAATATATATTTTTATATATGGTAAAGCAACTTTATAGCATTTGTATATATATTTTTTTGTCTGTTACAATTATTAACACTTTATTACAGTAAAGAATATAATAATGCTCAATCCAGTTTCCTCTAAATTATGAATTTGCAATAGAAGATCATGTTCAGTATTACTTGGGGCACCACTTTCTTCAAAAATGATGTATTTATGTTATCATAACGTCAGCTGTATATAATTAGGTAATCAATGGGGGTTTGTTTGTGGTTCAAAATGGCTTTTTGTCAAACAAAGTGGCCATCAGGCATCAGAGGGTTAATTACAACAGAACTGCATGCTTGCAACGCTTTGGTCAAGAAATCAAGTCTGCATCTGTGTATTTGGTTAGAGTATGTTTCACATTACAATTGAATTAGACGCAAAAAATGCATATTAGAAACAAATGCAAAGGTAAACGTCTGGTTTATTGTGCTAACATAAGATGGTAACCCTCGTTCTGTGAAAAGACTGGCAGATCTACCAGAAACATTCATTAACACTAACCTCAGTAACTGTAAATGAGCTTTTTATGATGCTGAACTGTAAAGAATAGCAGCGGTCAGCCTCTGTCTCTCTGTCTGCTTTTCTCTCCTTTTGCCTTTTATGTTTAAAGTCAACATGAAGTCAACACTGACCTAATTTACTTTAAGACATCTTATAGCACACAATTCATAAATGCATGCTATTTTAACAAAAGAAATGTTTTGTTACTTTCAAAAATCAAAAGGTACTAAAATGACATCTCCTTTTTAGATGACTGTTAATGTTAATCAATAGTCAAATATATATTTAATCATTGTTTTAGGCTACTATTGTACATGATGTTGGATGGTTGTGTTTATATTTATAGCAATATCAGCCTCACAGGCAATAAATACAAACATTTCATAAATTGAACTTTTTGACAATTTTGTTTATGGGTCAAAGACAAAAAGGTGTTTTCAAGCATCGAAACAATAAAAGGTTAATACAGCTTTAAATTGTGTTTCCTCACACGTTAGAATTAGATTTTTTTCTGAGCAAAAAATAATGACTATTATACATTTTTACTGAAGACATCCACTAAAATGTCATTCAGTGTAACGATAGTAATAAAAGTCTTTACCCATCTTTGCAACTATCCTTCAAACCACTAGGTTTTACCCATTTGATTTGAATCATTTAAAATTTAGTATGATCACCTTTTTCTTTTATATATTTTAATAAGTACAGGTCAGAATAAGTGTGTAGATATATCTGTTACTCTGAACGACAATTATTATTTCACCCATATTTTGATGTTTTATTTTCACAAAAGTTATTGAAAATATTAAAGTAGACACTTTACTTGCATTTAATGTTTTTTATGCATATAAAATCACAAGTCTTGTCTTTGACCCATATGCAATTGAAGAGTCTTTAAACCCACTTGTACCTGTAAAAGTCCTTCAGAGTTTGTCCTGACCGATTAGAAAAATAGATCCCTGATGGATAAAAATCATTTCCAGACATAGATTCAAAGGGAAATACGTCATGTTACAGATGTCAAACGGGTTGTGAGTGCAGCTTCATGTTGACTTGAACTCTTTGTTGAGTGTATGAATGTGTGTCGTCTGTTCCTCTCAGTTCAGTCTTCCATTGTAGTGTATCAGACATCAGTTCTGTCTCTCTTTCTCACCCGTATCCCCTGAGTGTGTGTGTGTGTGTGTTTAACTCTTAGCTTCCCTTCTCTCTCTCCCGCCTGCAGTTTGCCTCCTCAGGGCTGTTCACTGTGTGGCTCTTGTGGTTTCTGATCTAGTGGCCTTTCTCAGCTTCCATACAGACCCCTTCTCCCCTATGGTAACTCCCTCCTGCCTTAGAGGTGAGCTCGGGTTCACCATCGTACCCGTATCCATGTTCACGAGGTCATGAGGTCATCGTGCTGTGGTTCTTCACCTGTTCTTCGGGGCATTTTCACACTAGATCAAATGTAAAAAACACTTACAACATTTTTGTTTTTTGGTGTCTTCTCATGAATGGTTTTGTGCAAAGAGACGTGCAGAGTTATTTTGGTTTTATTTACGCACTTTTATAGTATTTATTAATATTTTGAGTTAGCTTTTACTTTATTTTCAATTTTATTTTAGGTTTTAGTAATTGTATGTGCTTTTGTCATTATCATTTGTTTTTCACTATAATTGATGTTTCTGTCACTTTTATTTCGTTTTTTTTTGTATTTCTATTTCGCTTTAATTTGCTTTTATTCCAGATTTTAATTTTAGTAATATTTTTAGTGTTTTTTTGAATGATTATGAGAAAAGAGAAGGGAACGGTATTATTTTTAGAATTTAATTTTTTTATTTTTAGTAATGTTTTTGGGGTCTTCTCTTGAATGTGAAAATGGATTTTATTTATTTATTTCATTTTATTTTATTACTTTTCCTGGTATTTATTAATAGTTTAAATTAGCTTTTATTTTTATACTTTCAGTTTTCATTTTAGTTTAGGTTTTGTTAATGTGCTTTTGTCCGTTTTTAATTTATTTGAATTTTTATTTTAGTTATAATCATGTTAGTACTTCAACTTCAACTTCATTTTTCAGGCAGCATTTCTAATTTTCATTTACGACATTTAGGTTTACATTTTTTTCATGTAACATTTATATTTTATTTCATTTCAGATTTTTAACAGTTGTAGTTTTCTTAACAATAACAACACTGGAAGGGAATCAAGTTGTGGTTCAGACCAAACAATGTAAAACAAGTGTGAAAACAGCCTTCGCTTCACAGGACTCATGCTCATCCATTCTCACTCACCTCAAACTGTCTGTCGGTGGCTCTGTTCTGTCTTCAGATGAAGCCCTGATGTCTGTTTCTCTCTCTCTCTCTCTCAGGATGATATGCACAGAGTTATCGATCAACAACTGATGGATAAACACCAGGAGGAGTGGAAGGATCCTCCATACTCCTTCAACGGGTCACGAGGAGGAGCTCCATCCAGACGAGCGCATCGCCTCTCGGACGGAGACAAGCGCCTCTTTTCATTCTTCAAGAAGAACTGAGATTATCTGAAGACATGGAGGAAGACAGTGTGAGAACAGACGTGAGAGAAGGGTACAACAAACGACAAAGAAAGTCTAAATCACCAGAGCAGTGGTTCTCAACTCGTTTTGCTCATCAAGACAAAAATGAACAAAAAAATCTTTTTTTTTTTTTTTGTTGCATTGATGCACTCACAAAAATATTTAGATTCATGTTTTTGAATTGCATATACATTTTTTTTATCCATTTGGATTGCACAGTTTTAACAAACTAATAATAAACATAAAACAGGTAAGATTTCTATAATTGTACTAATAAACTGAATGTGCTTAAAATACACAATACCAGGTTAATATAGTCTCAGTCTCATAGATTTGAACTGAATATTGCTTTTTCCACAGCCGTATTTCAGCCGTTTTCATACTTTTTAATGGAATGTATTGATTTGTTTTCACAACGAATAGATTTATGCTGATTCAAATCAATTTGGATAAATACATTCTTAATATTTATTAACTAAGATAGATTAATTAGTTAATAATACATTTAAAAACATTATATAATATCTATATAATAGATATTTTGAGTGCAGAAGTCCTGTTTGTTTTGTACAAGTATGCATCACATTCGTTTATTGAATTGATGAGAAATTTATAAACCTGGTTATTGTGTATTTAAAGCTCATTCAGTTTACTTGTACTATTATAGAAATATGACCCGTTTCATTTTCGTATGACTGACAAATATGCATAAGTTTATTACTTTATGTTCAAATTGTGTAATCCAAACAGTTTATGCAAATACATAAATCTTAGGCATAAGTATTTTGGTAACACTTAAAACAGCTCATAATTATGCCTTGTAATGCACCTTACAATGCATTGTATGATCTCATGAATAATTGTAATCACAGTTAATACGTTATAATACTTATCTATTCGTTGTAGAAAGTAAAAAGCATTAAAACACAAGACAAAGCAAATCTTCAAATATTACAATGCATTTTAACTTTGGTGGCAATTATTTTTGAAAAGATGCATTACAACATGCATCATGAATACCTTTATTAATGCATTATACGTAACGGTTACAAGTAAAGTGTTACCAGTGTTTTTTTTAATGCATCGATAATAATAATAATAATAAAGAAATATGCTCTCAACACCCAATAATTGACTGTAAAAACACTAATTTTGGGTTATGAGCTACCGGTTGAGACCACTGCGCTGACAGACTGAGGTCTCTGATGGCTTTGAGCCGTTTTGCACTTTATCTGTACCCACAATCCTCCCTCAGAAAGCGGAATAGAAATCTTACGAGACACGGCTGCGTCAGGGTCTGTTCAACAGGGTTCCCAGAATTCTCCAGTCCTATCAGAGGTCCGTTTCCCCTGCGAGTGCCTCGGAAAGCTTCTCCTCACCTCACTGCCAGAGATTCACGGAGGCACATCCGCTCACCGACAAATCACGGCATTCGCTAGAGACTCAACTCAGGATGAACCGGACTTCAAACGGTTCAGGACAAAGGTTTCAGCATCACAATGTAGTTTCAGGCCAAGACGGAATCTGTGGACGTCTTGTGCGTTTTCGGCGCTGATTTTGCGATAAAATATGAGCGTTACTGCAGTACTATTGAAGATACGAGGGGGGTGTAGCATGACGCGAATGGCAGAAATTTGTCCGTTTCGGACACAGATTGGGTGTGGGCCTGATTATAGATGATGTTTGAACGCTGCAACTTTAAAATCAGAAACAGCTACTGACGTTCTGCTCTTGGGTTCATTCACAGAGGCATTGTATATTAAAAAAAGAACTAATGAATGTAATTAACTTTCTAACAACATGAACATTATATAAAATGAACTTTCAGCAGCTGCTTAAAATCAAAAACTTATAAAAGCACGCAACATATACAAATAACAATGCAACAGGAAATTATTAGCGCAAATGCGTCGTGGCTATTTTATCAAACGTACCTGCTTGTTTTTTAGCACTTTCCTGGAGAAAATGTCCTCAGGCTGCTTGATAATAAATTTCAGGCCTGAATCTGATGCGAATGAACCAAAGAGCAGAAGTGTTGAGTTGTAACTTGTAGACTGCGTCTGAAAAACTGCATTGAAAATAAGGTTTACACACATACAAACAGTATAAATCAGAGAGAAACATCAAACCGAAGACACCATTAGACGATACTCACTATTAGAAAATCTCAGTCCTCAGAGATGCACTGAAACTGCGGCTGTGTTCAGAATCAAATACTAGTGTACTGCACCGTATATACTACATACTGTTTTTTTAAAAGACAAATAATGTGACACTGTAGGCAGAAGGTAACAATATTTCAAACAGTTGGCAGTTGCCAAAAATGTCATTTTTAACTACACTAAGTCTGTAAAAAATAGGGCACAGTGTACTGTGTTAACTGACTTAACAGATAATGTCCTGACAGAAAATCACCAGTACCTTTTCCCACTTTTTTTTCTTTTTTTTCTACAGTGTAGAAATGTTAAAAATCATAGTTGATATTACTTCCGGTTTTGATATTACTACACTCTCAGAACAAAAAAAAGGTACAGAATTGTTACTGGGGCGCCGCATTGAGACAAATCTAAAAGGTACGTCTAAAGGTAAAGGTACATCTTTGTACACCCCTAAATGGTACATATTAGTACCTTAAAAGGCTTAGACATAGGTATTAGTAGCTTTTGAAAGGGCACCACCCCAAGCGACAGTCCTGTAGCTTTTATTTCTGAGAGTGTAGCATGCTAGTATGTTATTCTGAACACCGCCCAGGTCATTTCTAGTGTGTACTTCCTCCAGCCTATGAGAATGAAGGGAGCACTTGTGTCCTGATTGTGAGCCGTAATCGGGTGTGTTTTCTGTCTCGTGTTCGGTGTGTGTGTGTATGTGTGTGTGTTTTTTGGGTTCAGTCAGTGAAAGTCAGGCGGATTTTGAGCAAAGCTATGCAGCTGTCGTCTTCGTTCTCGCAGAGGTGATTTTTGGTTCGGAGAAACCCAAAGAGTGATTTTTTTTATACGTACAAAGACACAAACAGGTTTGGAATATTAAAAAAAAAGGAATCAATATATTTGTAAATGTATAACTTTTGAATGATAAATCGACTTTTTTAGAACAATCTCCATGTAAGCGCTTGTCTGTCGTGTAGTCTGGTTTGTAAGTGTTTCTGGAGGATTCGCTGGAATCGCTGTCTGATTAGAACTGAATGTAAACCATCTTAAAACTCTCAGTCCAGACCCAATACATCACACTGCTCCATTAGTAATTCTGTACTGATCCAGATCAATGTGAAATAAGATGATTGATCCGGTCTGCAGGAGAGGTACTACAGGTCAATAGGGCAGAAGTTTAATTTTATCAAATTTATATGCAGTGTTAGGTAAGTTACTGTAAAAAAGTAATTCGTCACTAGTTACAAATGACATCTTCAACAGTGTAATTAAATTAGTATACTAATCACTGTCTCTAAAAAGTATTGAATTACTCATTACTTTCTAAATCCCATATGTGACCCTGGACCACAAAACCAGTCTTAAGTCGCTGGGGTATATTTGTAGCAATAGCCAAAAATACATTGTATGGGTCAAAATTATCGATTTTTCTTTTATGCCAAAAATCATTAGGATATTAAGTAAAGATCATGTTCCATGAAGATATTTTGTAAATTTCTTACCGTAAATATATTAAAACTTAATTTTTGATTAGTAAATTGCATTGCTAAGAACTTCATTTGGACAACTGTAAAGGTGATTTTCTCAGTATTTTGATTTTTTTGCTCCCTCAGATTCCAGATTTTCAAATTGTTGTATCTCGGTCAAATATTGTCATATCCTAACAAACCATACATCAATGGAAAGCTTATTTATTCAGCTTTCAGATGATGTAGAAATCTCAATTTCGAAAAATTGACCCTTATGACTGGTTTTGTGGTCCCTGGTCACATATCATCCTCGACCAGTTGAACAATAAAAGGACAGACATGAAACTAAATTTGCATAAAAATTTGCATTCTTGAACTGACCTAATTATTTAAAGGGAGAAGGTTACATTAAAAACATATTTTAACATTAGAAGTTCAATTTTGATACTAAATCCACTAAAGTCCGAAGTTTTGTACATCAAAAGCAACTCCAATTGACTTGCAGAAAGAAAAATGAAAGGATTACAGAAAGTAATCTCTTGCTTTTTCGTGGGAAAAGTAATTCAATTACAGTCATTTTTTACTTAGTAAAGCATTACACCAAACACTATGAATATTCAATATGATATATCACCATAGTGACTTTTTAGCATGCAAATTTAATACAGAAATTTGAACAAATATCCTTATTATAATCAAAGTGATTTTAGAAACACAACTCCAGTGGTTGATTTTGTGGCAATTGTCAGAATATTTCAGAAAATTCATCCATCAAAATGTACATTTGTGCATGTAAATACTCTTGTCCCCTTCTAAAGGATAAACGCTTATTAAAATGGCTCATAAAATCCTCTGACATTTAAATATCACTGAAGCAAAATCTCACTTCCATTTAATTCACTCCACTCCAATGCCACTTTAGAAAATTGCATTTGAAAGATCCAAACGTATATGACAAAGGTGATTTAAAAAAGGATCAGATGTTGCTAATTATTTTGGATGTTTTCATTAGCGCCTGTAGTGCTTCTCCTGTCTGACGACGGATGAATGAAACACGCTGTTATATTAGCAGTGGTTGAAATCTTCCAGACGGCAGCCGAATCGCTCCACGTCTCTCTTCTGTTGTTCTGTATGTAAAACATTTCAAAATGTCACTTCTTTAGATTCTTTTGTGTTTCACACACTGTTCTGTAATCGTCTCGTTACATTGACTTTGTACTGCTGTCCTTTTGCCATTTAAACACTGTTTTTGCAAGTCTCTCCTGTCTGTGTCTTAAATCTGTGCGAGCTGCTGTTGTGAATGTGTTTTTCCCACAGTCATCTCCCATTTCTACAAAAACTCTCTGTAAATGTCACTAGTGGCTCAAACAAGCACTACTAGTTACTTTATCAGTAGTTCTTCATGCGTGTGAGTGGATGTGCACGTCTTTCTATGTATATTTCATTCATGAGACAAAACAAGTTGCTTGAATATGATCACTGGACGTTCGATAAATTATTTTAATAGAAATATTAAGCAATTCTATCCTGATCCTGTTGGTCTGATAAGCTTATTTTACTTAGAATAAATGGGCTGGGAAACAGATTAATAAAAGAGGGAGAGTTCAATAGCTATCCGAGTAAATAATATTGTATAAAGCAAATATGAATGGTTCTCACCAGCCTCATTAGTGCCAAGTTTCCTTCCTTAAATGCACTTTCTGAAAATCAACATGCTAAAAACATACATATACCTACTCAAAACACTTTATCTTTGCAGTAAATCTCAAAAACGGCTGCTAAAATACAACTTCATATCAACATGAACCTCACTACATTTATAGTCAAAACGACACACTTAAGTCTGAATTATTCATGCCGATTAAATGATCTTATTTCTTTGAATAAAACAAGAAGTGACTTAAAGCGAATTATCACAGCTAATATATGGCATTTTGTAAGATTCTTCACTTCCAGACAAAGACTGCAGGCAAAAGTGTATGTATCTGTACATTTGTAAGTAATAACGTGTAAATAAGGCAGATTTTATACTTTCAATAAGGTGTTTGTTATTTATACTCATAGTAAGTTCGATCCGGTCTGTTTTTATAATGATCAAATTCTTATTTTTCCAACAGATTTCTTTAAAATGCCAGATTATTAACAAATGCAGACATAAACGTATGTCTGTGTTTAAAAAGCTTCCAATGTCTTGATGTGGAACGCACTGTGATGTATCGGAATAAAAAAAAAAAATGCAAAAGTTTCTCAATCATCAGAAATTCCAGTAATAAAACTGAAGAATCGTTGCAGTCCTGCAATAAACATTGAGAAGAAAGAGCAAAGCTTGTAAACAAATGTGCAACGTGATGATGCTTAATAAAGACAAGGACAAACATGCTTGTGTCAAATATTAATTCTTAAAATATTTATTAATGATTTAATTCATAAAGGGGAGGTCCACTATACATGTCTTTTCTCCAGTGTATAATATAACCACAGCTGAAAAAGTGTTTCAACCAGCAGAGTTTGCATGGACATGTGCTAATATGTCAAATGTGAACGCATATGCACACATATGATGAACTGAAGTCACATGACTGGGTTAAAATTGGCTCATAGCACAGCCAGGGCTTGTGGTGTGTTTTGGCTTTCTGAATTAATACAAATCATGAAAATACTTCTATTGGTGAATCTCACAAAAACGCTCAAAAACTAATTTTAGATATTAAAAAAAATGATACAAAATGAAGCTCATTTTAGGTTCCTTAATCTTTTTCTATGCTTTGCATATTTCAGTTTTGAAGCATTTATATATCATTGTACTATTTGTTTCTAAATTCACTGCATTACAGTAAAAAAAAATCTCTGCAAAAAACAATTTTTACATCAACACTAATGCAAAAAAAAAAACAAAAAAAAACAAAAAAAAAACAGATTTTTTAAAAAAACCCCACCAAATTCAGGTATTTACTTATCTGCAAAAATGGCACATTTTTAGATTAACATTTTAATGCAAAACAAGAACATAAGCCTAAAAATTATTTCGTTGTAATGATTTTGATCTAAATTCATTGCATAATATTAAAAAAAAACAAAACCACCAAATTATGGTCTTTTTAATTTTCCGCAAAAAAAGCAACATTTTTACATTAACATTTTAATGCAGAAGAAAGAAAATAATAATAATGTGCCTAAACTGGCTTCATTTTTATGGGTGGGGGGGAATTTTGTTGTAATGACTTTAATGCATTTAATAAAAAAAATCTTTTTAATTTCTTGCAAAGAATGCTACATTTTTACATTATTTTTTACATTTAAATGCAAAAAAGACAATAATTAACGTGCCTATAAATCAGCTTCATTTTCTTTATGAAAAATAACTTTTTCTTTTAAATTGGTAAATTGGGACACAGTCATGTTTTGGTGAGACTCACCTCCATAGAGATGCCAATGGAAGATCACACAGAGGATTGGGTATCTGTCAAAGGTGGATCTGCCATAAAGAATCTATTCAGTCAAAGTGTCAACAGCATATTCAAGAAATTTAGGGATGAACCCAAGAGTCAGGTTCACCCCTTTGGCTTAAAGACTTTAACATAACATCTCCCTTCCACATATAAAAACATATTACATTTCATATTAGCAATACACCCTTGGTAGCTGTGCATAAACATGGGAATTACGTTTTTAAACCTTGTTTATATCTGCGTCTTCCGGGCCCAGATGATTGTGCTTCATACAACCTCGTATGGCACAACAATGTTGCCCTTCCGTGAGATGCAGAAGATGAGTTCTTGTTCTTAAAACTCACAAACCCGAAGAATTGACTGTATGGCAACACTGAAGGAGAGGACTGTTCTGAGATTACGGCAGCATCATCCATCCTCATCCTCTTCATCTTAACAGAATAAAACAAAAGCAGAAAAATACGAGCCTGAAGCGGCAGAAGACATCTGTGAATGTCAAAGGAGCTCTGCTGTCCACATCATAAAGACCCGAAGCCTGAACTAATGTGGTGAAAACATGTAAACCTAAAGGGCAAAAAGAAATTATATTTTGCATGAAAAAAAATGAAGCCTTAGGACCATTAAGTTTATTTATTTGATTTTTTTTATTGACTTTATTTTCATGATGTTTTTTTTTAAAGCACATTACTGAAACGCATCCAGATGTTTAATTCTCATTAGATTCTTATTACTATAATAGTCGTTTCTAATGTACTACAGCAAAAAAACAACAAGTTCTTTAAATGAAGTACAACAAATACTATCATGATGTATAAATATCCTACAATGTATAAACATCTAATTTCTTGCATTGGCAATGAGAATTTGGCATGAAATGTGCTTGATCCTAAACAAAGGCTTCATTTTCTTTATGCAACATATAATTAATTTTTAAATGTGACTTGGAGATGCTTTTTTTTGTGAGTTTCACTAGATGAAAGGAAGAAACAGGCTTGAGGAATAAAAAAGATCAAATCAGAATGAAAACACATGATGGATCACTAATCAAAAATGTCAAAAAATGAACTAAAAAAAAAAAAAAAAAAACTCAAAGTTGTTGGCATCTGTCTCCGTTTGAGTCCATGGTGAGTAAGTGTCTGTATTTGTATGATTTCATTAAAACAAAAAAACAAAAACCCAAATTGTTCTTGATGAAAAAACAGTCATTCCACAAAGAAAAAAAAAAAAAAAAAAAAGCGAGAAAGAGAAGCAAAATAAAGAAGAAAATAAAAATCACTCCTGAGATGGTAGATAATAGAGATATATAGTCACTGAAGAGTAATTCTGAAAGCATACAGAAACCTGCACGGTTTGGCGATCACGTCAGCTTGCTGGTCCTTCAATAAAGAAGGAGGATCTTTTATTAAATATCACGAATTCCACATAAAACTCCTCGACTCTCGTAAAATCTGTACATTTTCTTTTAAAAAGTCTTTGTGGTTTGTCTCGGTCCAGAAAGGACTGCATTTGTCCACACTGTGTTTTTGTGAAATCTTAACTGAGACGATCACAGTCCGTCTGCGTGTGTGGACCGCTGTGCAGAGGAACGTCTGTTCGTCCACTAGCAGCACTTTTTCTTTCGTTTGCTATTCTTGCTGAGTTTAATCACATCGTTCTGCTGCTGTTGCTGCTGTTTGGCCACAGACTCTTTCTTTGCCCGAAGCACCAGCTCTGTGATGCAGTTAAACATCTACACAAAGACCAGAGAGACACACGGATATGTTACTGCACCCTCCAAGACTGATTCTAATAAAGATTAACACACTTTATACAACATATACGGCTCTAAAATCGGTTTAGACAAGCTGCTTTTGAAGCCGCTGTCAAATAGATGACACACAGAGACATATATATCAGGTCATTTCAATTTTGTTTCGACTACTTTCAAGCAGGGATGTGCACAAGTGATTCATTATTCAAGAGCTCATTCTGTGAAATATGAAATGAAATATTCCAGAGCAGAGCAAGAGTACATTTTAGAGAGTTTTCCAAACCTGGAAGCTGCGCATTAGTGAGTTTTAGGCATTTCACAACACAATCCAAATGGTCCTAATACAGAGCCCTGAGGAACTCACCTCCTCCACGTTGATGTTCTCTTTTGCACTCGTCTCAAACAGGCTGATGCCCATCTGCTCAGCAAACTTCTGTGCGTCATTCGTCTCCACAACCTTAGAGTTTGGATCGTCATTTTTATTGCCCACTGAAATAATAGAGGTGTAGATAGAAATTAATACAGAAATCACCATCGGATTGATTTCGATTGAAAGTCTACTAATTCATGTACTAATAGGGTACATGTCATCGAAATAACATCACAACCATGGGCTCATTAATATATGACTACCCACAGTGTGAATTATACCATATTTCATATGCAAAGATATTAGTCAATCAAACTGGATTTAAAAATAAATAGAAAACAAAATAAAACCAAATATACATTAATATAAAATAATAAAATTAAATAAAATTAAATGTAACATATGTAGAGCATTTGCTGGAGAACTCACCTAATATTCGACAGACGTCATCGCAGTTCTGGTTTATTTCATGCAGCCACCGTTTGACATTGACAAAGGACTCGGCACTGGTGACGTCATACACTACTATGACCCCATGGGTTCCTCTGTAATACCTGAGAATGGAAATAAAGTGTTTTAAAGAGTTCAGCTTTAAATTAACAAGCATTTCTCTCAGTAACCAACAGTGGAAAGAGGAACAGCGATCTGTCTTTGAAAGCACAGGCCGTCTTCTGTCTCCAGACACAGACACAAAGACATGTGTGCACAAAGAGCTCTTTGAGAGGCCTGGAGTGACCAAACCCTTCTGTCATTGACCAAGCCTGTCACAGTTCTGCCTTAATAACAGACCAAAACCTCCATAAACATGCGCGAACGTACATACACACACTAATGAGACACTAATGAAGCGCCATACATTCCCTTGTTAGCTATGTAATGACCAACTGGCTTCAGGCCACTGCACACGTTAACTACATCACCACATTAACACAAGTCCAAAACTTGCAAAGTGTCTTTGCATTTTGACAGGCATAAATGTAGTTTGAAGTCTTGAATACTTAATAATTTTGAGGGTTTCTGCAGGTTTTATGAAGTAAATTTAAGACTTTTTAAGACCAAGAAAATGTAAGGAATAAATTGAATGCAACAATATGTCAATACAGTCTCTCAATGTAATGTCTTGTATTATCAACGCTTTGAAGAAAAAAGAAAAAAAAAAAAAAGAAAAAAAAAAAAAAAAAACTTTCCAATAGATCTATCGCTTTTTCCATTTATTTTACAAAATAAATTGGCTTGAACAGCTGTCCACCCAACCACCAGAATATAGAAATAGCTTTTACTGCATCTTCTAATCACACTGCAAAAATTTGTATTTTTGCCTTGTTCTCCAATGGGCTCAGGAAAATCAACTTACTTAAAAATGGAAAAAAAAAATGTTTTTATTCCATAGGCAGATATTTGTTCTTGTTTTCGGCATAAACTCATTAAGTTAAGTAAATAAAGTTAATTAAATAAGTTTAGATATTGGAAAACAAAGCAACAACAGTAAGGAAGTCATTCTTTTTTTTTTTTTTTGCAGTGCACCCAACATTTAATGCCATAAATTAGAAATTCAAGATTTTCTGCTCTGATTCAAGAGCCTTTTAGGCATTAATTTGTAGAAGGGCAAATTAAAACTTTTTAAAACCTTGTTAAGAGCCACAGTACTCTGATTTTTCAGGTAAAACTGCAATTGAAAATTAAGCTAGCTATTGATTAAAAGTACTTTATTAAGCAAATTCTGTATGAAAGATTTTACACAAGTGTTTATTATGTCATGGTGTGTGCTTCAGGAAATGTAAGATACATCCAAACATCACGACAAACAAATCCTCTAGCCACAGGAACTGTGAACTTAAAGCCCAAGGACAGCTTCAGTCTCAGAGTGCCTATGGTAGATGCTGATCCTCAGTCAAACAGCGGCTATAAAATGTTACAGCACTAATTAGGAACTTCAAACAGACTCCCCGAAGCATTCTGTTAGCGAGCGGCACAGCCACGCTGGCACACACAAAGACGTCTTGGAACATTATTTTCAATGTCTTAAAATCTTTTTACTGAAACTAAGAATGAAAGCACCATTTCTATTCATTTCAAAGAATTTATTCAGACCGAGGAAGATTTATTCTTCCTGTACTAAACTTTCTTTGAGCACATTTCTGATAGTAAATTTTGCAATCAAAACCCTTTGCATTATGATTTCTTATGAAATATGAAAAGCACATGCATTTGCAGATCATGTCAAGAACATAAAGAACATATGATACGTTCAGCTCAGCAGCAGTTTGTTGTGCGTTTGACTCACGTAGATGTGATGGTTCGGAATCGCTCTTGTCCGGCTGTGTCCCATATCTGCAGTTTCACCTTCTCTCCATTAATCTCCACCGTCCGGATCTTGAAGTCAACTCCTATAGTGGTGATGTAGCTACCTACAACACAAAGCAACACCAAAGAGCATTGAATGTGCCATCATAATAGATTAGGTTGGGCATTTTCTAGTCCTTTATAGCCATAATATATTCTACACACAATCTCCAGAAGAATATATTAGGAAAACCACAGTTGGCCTACATAGAAGCTTATGCATCAAAAAACTCATTAGACGTGATAATATGACAATAATTCCAGTTTAAACATGTCAGACATATCAAATTTAAGACATTACTGTATAATCCCTACCAATATTTATAGCGATTTCAGATGCAAGACTGCAGTAAATACAGTTTCTGTCTTGTACACTACCAACCTAAAGTTTGGGGTTGGTAAGATTCTTTAATGTTTTTAAAACATGCGCACCAAGGCTGCATTTATTTGACCAAAAATACTATAAAAATGGTAATAATGTGAAATATTTTTATAATTTAAAATGACTGTTTTCTATTTAAATATATTTTTAAAATGTAATTTATTTCTGCGATCAAATTCAATTTTAGCATCATTACGTCAGTCTTTAGTGTCACATGATCCTTCAGAAATCATTCTCATATGCTGATTTGCTACTCAAGAAACATTTCTGATTATTATCAATGTTGAAAACAGTTGTGCTACTTCATATTTTTGTGGACACAGTGGTATTTTATTTTTCAGGATTCTCTGATGAATAGAAAGTTCAAAAGAACAGCATTGATTTGAAATAGAAATCTTTTGCAACATTATAAATGTCTTTACTGTCACTTAAATCAATTGAATGCATCCTTGCTGAAAAGCATTAAGTTCTTTACTGACCCCATCATTTTGAATGTAGTATATCATTCATGAACTTTTTTTTATTTCTCTACTCTATTTAATGAACATAAGGTAGCGGACAGATAAAAAGACTCAACACAAACAGCAGCTGTGACAGGCCATCTTCACGCTCTTGACTTGAGAAACTCTCCGGACTGTCTGCACCCTTCAAACGTGATAATAAATCAGACAGAGATGACGCCGGACATGTTCATGCATCTTACCTGAAAAAGTGTTGTCTGCAAAGCGCAGGAGAAGACTGCTCTTTCCAACACCTGGAACGACAAACAACAAACCAAACCAAAGAATGAGGAAAAACCACGCAACATATGATGCAGCAGCTTTCAGATGAACATGATAAATACTGGCTCCAGCAAATCAGACGAAAGCTCTGGATTAACGCCTGCTCACCATTAACGTTCACCATGTGGTTTCTCACACAGCTTTCAGGTTTACTGCTTAGAGGCAAACCCTAAACTCTGAGAAACATGACGTCCTTGCTGAGACGCTTTCCTAAATGATGTCAGGACCAAAATAACCTCACATACCAGCATAAAATTTGATCCACACCGCAGATTATTCTAAATTTAGACAGGAAGAGACTGTCTGCCAGCGACCATGTCACTTTCTTCAGCTTGCATGGGTTTGCAGCTAATTCAAAACAGCAAGTCAGCCAATCAGATTGGAGCAATGAGATTTTTTTCTGTGGAATATGAATGTGGTGGTTTATAAGCGGTCTGTAGGCGTGCCGTCCGAGACTACAGCCAACACACACGACCGCTGACTCTCAGAAAGGAAGATAAACCAAGCAAACATCCTCTCCTGACAAATGACGCCACATACACACACAGGATAAAACAGTTGACGTGCTTTATTCAGAGAATGTCTATAGAAATGCATCAAATCACTTGGAAAAAACTCAGATCCCAGTAGTATGAGTATAACTTGTTTACTGAAGGACATGGATCACAACACAAATACTATTATAGGACTTTCTTGCAGTGGACAACTTGCATTTTGATTCTGCAGACAGATATTCATTCATATCAATCAGTCTCAAGTCTCTTAAAAAGATCACATAATTGAACAAATCTAGTCACAAGAAAACAGACTGAACGTTCCGTTTAAAATTGAAATCTAAAGTTATATGACATGCCAGACAACCAGTGCCAAAAGCGAGCCTGTCTATCCATGTGGGACATTTTCTTTCATCACAGACCAGAGATCTGTACCATATCATTAGGTCACTTCATTAGAGTTCAGAACTGAAGCAGACCCAAATAAAAGCCCTCAGATGACAAAAAACTGAAACACTGAGGCCTGTGTGTCCTTCTACTGTAGCCGACAGCAGCCAGCGTCTCTCACTCGTGTAATGCATGGACAATGATTGTAAAGACATACACTTTGTATATAATGTGAAATAGTATAGTAACATAAGGTTATAAAAATAGCATATAATCAAATATATAATAGAAAACATTAGTATATATAAAATATATTAGTACACACACACACATATATATATATAGTGACCCCGGACCACAAAACCAGTCATAAGTAGCACGGCTATATATTTGTAGCAATAGCCAAAAATACTCTGTATGGGTCAAAATTATTGATTTTTCTTTTATGCCAAAAATCATTAGGATATTAAGTAAAGATCATGTTCCAAGAAGATGTTTTGTAAATTTCCTAAATATATCAAAACTTAATTTTTGATTAGTAATATGCATTGCTAAGAACTGCATTTGGACAACTTTAAATGCGATTTTCTCAATATTTTGATTTTTGTGCACCCTCAGATTCCAGATTTTAAAATAGTTGTATCTCGGCCAAATATCAATGGAAAGCTAGTATAAATTTGTATAAAATGTATAAATCTCAGTTTCAAAAAAACTGACCCTTATAATATAAAAATATATATTTTATATATAAAATCAACATATTAGAATGATTTCTGAAGGAGTGATGAACTAATTGTTTATTTTTATTATGCATTTTATTTATGTATCTATATAAAAATTAGAACTTAGATATTGAATTATTACATATAAATAAAATGTTTGTTATAACATATATACTTTACATAGTATATCTCACATTTAAAGTGTAGATAAAATAATGTTTATATATCTATAGTTTCTCACTCAAAAAATATATATTTTATTATATATTTTTATTCTATACTATATATCACATTATATATGAAGTCTAGTAATTTAAATGGATTATTTTAGTATAATCCCAAACACAAACCAGCAATTCGGAATTCAACAAAAAAACAATGTGACATTTTGATATTACACAGTTCATCCAAACTGTTTGATTGAGCTCATTCGAGTCGTCTGCTTCAAACGAGAAGGTGCAAAAACTCAAACCACAAGAACCGCAAGCTGTGATGTGTTGCTGGCTGTTAACCAACCCTGAAAACAGGACACACTCACCTTTGCCTTTGTGCAAACGCTAGATCTCCTTTACGCTCACCTGAACACATGAGCCTCAACTTTAACCTTCTGACAATACAACACCACAAACAAAGCACTTTCTGTGTCAACGCTTTCTGATCAGTTCATTTACAGGTACAAAAGTTGTTACGTACCTGTTCGCTTAAGTGATACTTAATATGTCTGAAGGTCATTTATTAGATCTGTATCTGTGCATCTCAAATGCTGCAGGATCATTTCGTTTCTCGAACTTAAGTTTTCTTTATCATTTTTGTATAAACATGCATCAAGTCAGCTCTCCTCAAGTTCACTCAGGTGTCGAGAATCTCATTCACTATCAGCATATTCAAGTGTCTCCATACTATCGGCATTTTCAACAAAGATCTATTGTTTCATCATTTTAAACCAAGTATTTCCAGTGTTTTGGTTGTGTTTATATTTTCAACAAATCACACTTGCTTATTCTGTTTTCTAATGCAATGATATTCAGACATATTAAGTGTGTCTGAAGTGTTCAAATACTTTCTGAAGCCACTCAAATCAATGCACTTCTGTTCTAGTAGTGAATAAATGATGCATAACGTTAGAGCAGGACTGATGAGCAGCAGATCAGCCTCTGGATCTCCGGCCTGTGTGCGGCGATCAGCCCGATCAGCCCTAAAGCAGCGGCTCAATGACAGAAACACGCTCGTGTGTCCGTTAAATCAGACCTGCGTTCATTTACAGCCTCTCAGAGCTCACAGATTTAAAACGAGACACTCAAAGCCCCACAGAGCCTCGCCCCGGCCCGCTTCCCGTCACGCATCCGCGGCGTCTCTTACCGCTGTCACCGATGATCAGCAGTTTGAAGAGGTGATCGTAGTCGCGGGCCATGCCGGTGGTGGAAGGCTCAAACCCCGCGCCTTCACTGCAGCTTCTCGCCTCTCTCCAGCCGAACGCTTGGCTGGAACCCGTCTGACGTCCCGCCCGAATAAGAGCGGACAATTTCACCCCGGTAGATGCCGAAAGCAGCGGGTTTGTCGTCGGGGTTTGACGGTGTCAGCAGTCAGAAACTCATTACCGGAAACGGCGCTTCCTCCTGCTGCACCAGCGCGGCTGAGGACCAATCAGAGCACGCCGACGCCATATGACGCAACTGCCGTCAACAAGCCCCCGTCGCGATACAAAGGATCAAAGGATGCACGTATTGCTGTATATGGGTCAATGGTGTCAAGTGCATTAAATTATTTTTAAAAAATCATAAAATAGGTCAAATAGGTTATAAAAATGATAAAAAAAAAAATTGATTTAAATTGAATGAACGTGAAGAACTTTTACCATTTAATGCAGCAGCAACAGCAGCATAATATTAATTAATCATAATACTCTATAATGATACTTCACACCTTCAGTGTATATTATAATACAAGAGTACACAACAATCCTTATTTTCAAACATTTTTCAAATTTCTTTTCAAATAGGGTATGAATTAAATCCATGAATTTCAAGATGTTTTTGAGACCGAGTTACCCCATTTTGTAGCATATTTATTTGTTAGCCTATTTAAAATTATAGAGAGAGAGAGAGAGAGAGAGAGAGAGAGTATTTTTATAGCGTCATTTTTTTTTTTTTTTTACTAGCCAAAAAAAAAAAAAGGCACAAAACTGCTTTATATGCATATACCTTTTTCATGATGGAAACATGTTGACTGCTTTACAAAAAAGTCATGTTTTGGGCATGTCTAATAATACAGTATTTTTTTTAATACTTTGCAAATGCCATGATAACATGGTACTCATCAGCGCAATGTACTATACTGTTGACAGTATTATTGATACCACCACAGTGCTTTTTAAAGTAATGTCTCATTTTTTTCTTCCTTAGTGCCAACAAAGAAATGTATTCATGACATCTCAGCAGTTTCTCAGTGACAGCCAGAAAACTCTGTGCAACTTTCCAAAGCAGTCTGAACTTTGACAATCTGCCAGAAAACTGCAGATTTTATTCCCTCAGGATCAGCTGAAGATGAATTATGTTGCATATGAGCTCAGTAATGACACACAGACGGGTTTGCGATGCACCAAATCTGCAGATGTGTCTGATCATTGCTGAAACCTTCAAACCTTTCAATAAAGATTTCAGATCTGTGGCTTTATGATGATGGAAACTCCATTGTTAGTGTAATAACCCCATTGTCTATTATTAGTTCTTATGCATTATTTCTTCAGAAATAAATAGTTTAGTTTTAAGTACAAATACATAAATCTGGACACTTGACTGATTTTAAAAATCTTTTGATCTAAGGCATTTGTTTATTAAATATTTGAGTGTCAACAAATATAATTATGTATGAATTTCTTGACAAAACATACATTTTATTTCACAGTGACCCTTGCATAAATGCTATCTATCTATCTATCTATCTATCTATCTAATATTTCTAGTGAAGTTACAGCAAACTGTTAATGCTTTTTACCACCCAATAAACCTAGAAGTTTGAATCTGTCCTTAACATTTTAAGGCACAAAAATGACTGTAACAGACACCCCAAACTTGGGGAACAGTTAACCCAGATGTGAGGGATATATTAGCACTGGCAGAACAGACGAATTCCAACAGTGACTAATAAGGTCAATCAAACAACTACATACGGGAACATGTTTCTTTTCACAAGATGATGTAGTTAATAGATGACATTCTTCAGGGCAACAAGACTTCAAAACATCATAGGATTCAGAGAATAAACACAGGAAAACAGTCCTTTCCCTGAAATGGGGCGAGTAGTATAATCAGGCTCTTTCAGCTCATATAAAATAAAACTCAACTGAACAGAAAACAAAGATAAACTTGCCCAGCAGAACGAAAACTCAGAATTCAGTTCAAGAGTCCGGTAAATCCTTGTGAATCCAGAGAATTACGGGCAAGCCTGCTGATTTCAGAGCGATAAACAATTCCAAAAAGCAAGAACTGGTGAGTCTTTAACTTTGTTGTTATGCTGTTTTGTGTTCATCTGCTTCTCCCATATGTTCTTTTTACATTGACTATCACTCTATATAGACTAATACAATCAGATACAACAATACTTTCTCAAATATTTATTACAATACCAGCATAAATTTAACATTCACTTCAATGGTATGAGATGACTGGATGCTTTGATACCGAACCGTCACCAACTGAACTGCAGTGGTCAAACTATTTAAAATAAAGTGAATTAAGATACAAACTCGATCATAATGCACAATGTTTCCATCTAACATGTATTTTGAGGTGTGGCTCACAATTTTAATGGAGTGTTTTCACTAGTTAGCAGTAAACCGGTTACCGCACCTAAATATGTTGGTAGATTTTGGTTGGATGTTACCTTTGGAATGGAAATACTGATATTTTTTTTAGCTTATTTCAGTTCAGCTAATGTCATAAAGCTAGCAAGCTAAGCCAGTAGTAGTAGCCTACTGACCAGTGCTGAGAGTAACGCAAGTTACGTAATCAGATTACTTTTTCAAGTAACTAGTAAAGTAACGCATTACTTCTTAATTTACAAGAAAATATCAGTTACAGTTTTCCCATTTATTGATTGACAGCTCTCCTGTCCTCATGTTGAGAGAAACTGGGAGTAAGATGTTATTGTAGTTCTAGAATAAATGTGAACATCACTAAAAAAATCTGTAAAAATTGGGCACAATATACTGTATAATTTGAAGGAATTTTTTATCCCTATTTATTTTTACAGATGTTTTACCAATATTTTGAATTTTACACATCATTGCATTGTGTTTTAGAGTTAACAGAAACGTCTGTAAAATTAATGGATAATGTTGTGTGTAATGAGCTGCCAGTACTTTTTCTGTTATTTTACAGATTTATTTTTTACAGTGTTAATCTCACTCGCAAAAAACCAAACAAAAAAACAATTCAGTATTCCTCAAAATGAATAAAAACAGTGAAATGCAACTCAGAATACGACGCAAACCTGCAATACTTAAATGTTAAATAACAAATACTCTTTATGTATTTAATCCCATTTTATTAACCAATGTCTTTGCTGCTGACCTTTGATGATCCAATTCAACTGTACTAATAACCAAAAATTACTCTACATAAACATTTGTGCTTCTTTTTTTTATTGCTGAAGTGTGTTGAACTTTCCTCTTCTGCGTTCTATTGTACAGATGTGAATTTACATTTCCTTCAGCCTGAGATGTATTCATTTCACTTTTGGTGTCAAAGGGCTTTTACATTTGCCAAAAATAGAACTTTTTTATATTAAACACAAACAAGCAAGCCCTGCTCAGATTTAAAAAGTAAAGCAAAAGTAACGCAATGCATTACTTTCCATAAAAAGTAACCAAGTAATGCAATTAGTTACTTTTTTAGGGAGTAACGCAATATTGTAACGCATTACTTTTAAAAGTAACTTTCCCAAACACTGCTACTGACAGTGTCATGTAAACATGTCAGAAGACGCAAAAAGCGGAGGAACAGACTGAATCAACCGAGTGAGTCATTTACGCAGGAACCGCTCTGATTGATTCAAACTCGTGACTTCGATCATTCAGTTAAAGCGATTGACTAGAAGAAAAAAGATCAAAAGAGCCATTCATTTTGGAAATTCGACATTGCTTGTTGACCGCGTATCGCGAATCATTTGATTTAAGTGGTCTAAATGTATTTGTATGTATTTATATCATCTGCAGAAGGCGTAGGACCACAAAATATTCGTCCAATCATATCCCTCGGCCCAAATAAGCCTCTCTACCTTTAACTTTATTGTGGGATTTTGTGACTTTCACTGATAGCATAACTCCAGACTAGCTTGAACCACTTTAAACAAATAAAGTGAAATTAAATTTCAGATCAGTTCTTTCAGGGTTTTTTTTTTACCAACTCAAAATACACACAAAAACATATAAAACTCAAAACATCTAATACACAAGCAATGCTTCAGATATTTGAATGGTAAAACCACCAATAAAATTCCTGGGTACACAGTCTTAAACATGGGTGATTTCTCTTGAAAATGATACTTAAGTGGAGAAATTTTACAGGTGTTATAAAGACGCATGAAATATTGAGCAGGAATTAAAACCTAAAAACACAAACATAAATGTCATTTCTTTAAATCAAACCGTTTATTAAATCAGGGTTTTCATTTTCTATTTATTCATACAAGCATTATTAGTGTGGACAGCGCTAACTGGAAAAATCAGCATCACATCCTTTGGGTTGTTAATGGCTCACGTGTCTCTCACACAGACACAGAGAAATCAATTACAACAGCGAGAAACTGCTCACCATCCGAACGAAATATAAAAGGGCATCAGAACATCAATGTTTGAAAAGAATTGGCACAAATCAATACTTCATCTTTCAGAAGAAAACCAAACCAAAAAATGTACATTTACAAATTAATAGCCAATTAAGGAAAATGCAGATTTTAGATGATGATGACTTCAGGGGCTCAGCACAATAAACACTTTCCCAGGCTTTCCTTTTGGCGTAAATGACATGAGTCGAAGCTAGCATGAGGAGAGAGTGTGTGACTGACGGATGCAGGATCTCTGAGAACATCAGCGGCTACAGGACTGGATTCAGAGCAGCTGAAGCGGTCCATCATGTCAGGATAGTGTCATCGATCTCTTCGTTGGAGTCGGGAAGGCCGGAGATCTTCTTCAAAGATCTGCGGTAACATTCTGACAGCAGCTCATTACTGGCAGAGTCCAGGATCGTACTGATGCTCTGAAACCAATTTACACATGCAAACGTTATTCCAAGTGCTGTGCCATTATTGGTTACGAGACATATTGTTTAATAGGTTACTTTTAAGGTGTTTTTTGATCACTGTTCTGCTTTTAACCTGTGAATATTTCCAAACGGAAAACAAAAAGTAACACTGAATTAAATGCGAAATTTCTAAGTAGGTCATTAGGCCATAAAAAAGATGCTAAAAGAAATCAAGTGCAGAGGCAGAGACACTTCCTTCAGCCTGAGGCTTATTAATTTCTCTTTTGGTGTAAAAAGGCCTTTATAGTTGCCAAAAATATAACTTTTGCATTTTTTATTATTTTTGAAAATTTCCCATTCTTATTTTGTGAAAAAACTGTATCTGGTGGAAAGTTTTATTAGCCGCTTTTCCACTGTCAGGCCAGTGCGAGCCAGCGCTTTAAACGGGCTAATAGCCTCGGACCTGTAGCACCGAGCCCAAAATCACGACGCGTTTCCACCGTCGGGTCAGAAGCTCCACTGCGCTTCACTTAAACCCGTCCTTTACACGCCTCTCTGGAACAATCCCACGCAACCCCATCATTTCACCGTTAAAGAGAAGATTTATCAGAAAATTCATCAAAGTCACTGGAACTAGTGCAATCACAAAACCAACATGATAAAAGCGGCCGTTTGTTCGCATGTTTTGTTAAAGATTTAAATCCAAAAACATCGATGTTTTACAATAAGCAGCAATACATTGATCATAATGAATTCATTTATCAGGATTGAAAATTAGTCAGAAATAAAGCAGTATGAACAGAAAGAGGAACACAAAAGAAAGAGGGCACATAGCCTACTTATTCAGTCGAGTCTGTTTCTGTTTCTTTGTAGTCACAGTATGCATCACATTTAGAAAGAATGATCAATTCCATATTTTTTCCATCAAAAATACGACCCGAGTAGCAGAGGGAGCTCCCGAACAAACACTATTATGATGATATTTATGGCATAGCCTACGCAGAACTAAAGTCTCGAGACGAGACTTATGACAGATAAAATGTTACTAAATAAATACACGATTGTGAAGCTGATTTCGTCTGATTTCTTCAAGCAATCGTATTTACCATGTTTACTAGGGTAACGTTAATGGCTAGCGTGCGTGCATAGTCTTTTGCATCGCTTAAAAATACCTATTTCTGCCTTGTATGGTGATCATAATTCACAATGGATCTCAAACAGAAGTTATTTCAAACACTTGCTGTTGTCTAAAAGTGAGCTTTGAGCTCAAATTATTTTAAAAGTCTTTGATGCTGGTGTTATCTGTTAACTTTATGAAATGAGAAACTCCATCTTTGTTCATAACCACTCCTCTAGCCCCAGCTGGCCCGCTTTGGCCCAAGGTTTTCGTCGGACCAAGAAACCCTGGCCGTTGGCTCCAAGGAAGCACCGACGAGGCACGATCAAGCCCCAGAAGTGACAGTGGAAAAGCGACTGGCCCTGGCATGCACTAGCATGCCCGCTTTTGGCCCGACAGTGGAAACGCGGCTATTGATATTTTTGACCTCAGCATCATCTGATTAGGTACTGGGTGTTTTTTTGGTAAAAAGATTTTTTTTCAGGATACAGGCCTGCTTTATCTTTAATTAGAAAAAAATAGACTTTTTACATACATTTGGATAATTTACAGAAAAAAAACAAATTACAAACATAATTTTTTACGGTGTATGGAAGAAATCAACATCACGTGATGACTGACCTGCATGCCGTCTTCTCCCTGGCGCAGCCGCAGCAGGCTGACGAGCGTGTGTTCGCTCTGCGCTCGGACGCTGGTGTTCTTGTCCTTGGTGTTGTCCAGCAGGGCTTTGATGACCGGTTTGACCAGACTGGGCTCCAGAGCGGGAGTCTCCGCCTCCTTACACACCCACCACAGCACGCGCTCCGCCACCAGACGAATGTCACTCGACTGGTTCTGCAGACACTGTGGAGGAGCCACCACGACAGAGGGTGAATTCAACTAATGTGTTTGAGTTTGTTCACTATGGCATACTAAGAAACATCTTAAAAAATTAGTATGTAGCACTTATATTTTCTATACATATGAAACATAACCAGAACCAATAAATCGATTTATCAAAAAGTTTGTATTAATAAAGTTTTTTGTAACTTTTTAAACTAAAGTACTTGTCAATATTTTGTAGAAACTATGCCAGAAATATTATTATTGTATAGTAAAAGTACTCAAAGAAACAACAATACTTAAATACACAACAATAATAAAATGTATTACATGACAATGATTTATTATTAGGAATATTATATAACCAAGATTTTTTTTATCCATGTTTTGATTAGTGCAGTATACAACTTCTGTTGTGCAGAGCCTCATTCGACCAGAAAAATAAAATTGCAAATTAATTGTTATATTTTCATTTGATTACATTTGAAAAGATTGGTAGTGATACCTTTTTAAATACAAATTTGCATTCCAACTCAGAATTGAGGAAAAATACAATGAATTTCATGCACGCATAAAACGAGTTTACATATAAACAAGTTGTTTACGTTCATTCTTGAAATCTAACAAACATGTCAAATGCATTTCCTTTCCTATGAATGGTATAAAGGAAGATCAATCTCAAATGATAGGAAAAAAATAATATTCTTGTCCTTATCTTCCAGCCCTACACCATATCACTAACTGTATCCCTTAAGGCAAAGTGCTCGAATTAACCAGAAACGATATTGTCATAAAGTATATAAATGAACAAAAATACTTCTAAAGCATTTATTACGTTAATTTCAACAGTTACTATTACTTAATGGATCCTAGTTAAAATGAACTAACAATGAATGGTTGCATTTTTAATGACTAATGTTAACAGATTATTAAATACTGTAAATGTATTGCTCATTGTGAGTTCATGTTAACTAACTTATTGTAAAGTGTTACCAAACATATTAAGTATGCAGTGTGCAGTGTAATCTGTACGCTACTGTACTGTAGGCGGTTTATGTCAGTGTATGCTGGAGCCAGTCTCACCTTGACGAACTGTGTGATGATGCGGGGCGAGATGCTCTCCGATCCTCCTGAGCGGAGCTGGTGTCTCATCAGGTAACCCATGGCTCTGATGCCGCTGCAGGCGATGGGGATCTGCAGAAAACACACACAAACACTGATGAGAATCAAACGTTTGTAGTTACATAACAGACCATTCATGGATGCATGGAATAAAACAGCAAGAGCCTGTGAAAATCATTAGCTCTGATCTTATTGGCTGGTGTTAAACGACGTCCAGGAATCACAAGCTTTCAGGGTATCTACACATTTCCCATTTTAAAATGACATACGTTTCTCATACGTTATACTCAAATTTCCAGATTCTCTGTACATTTTTCAGACCATATGTAATGTGATAAATGATTTAATTTATTTATTAATGTTTTAACACCTTATCAGCATCAATGACTATATTCATTAAAAAAAAAACACTTCTACGATTACAATATCATTTCAGTACATTGCTTATAATGATTTTACAATTTTGTCTTAAAACATACAAAATTCTAAACAATTGCTCAAAAAAAAAATCTAAAAACTCAAATTCTAAAAGTATTCCAAGAGAAACCTATACATTAATATATATTTTTTTTTAAATAAAAACGTTGTCTTATATCATTTAAAAATGGACATTCTATTAAAAGGTTTTACACTCAAAAAATAATTTGACGTTTGACCTGCCTGTTCATTGCCAGGCCAATATAAATTTTTTTAAGATCCAACTGTTATCATGTATGTTACATTCTGACTATGCATACTATTATGTTGCAAAATAATTGCAGATTCCAAATCAATTAACAAAGTTTAAATGCAGCATTTCTAGGGGCCATTCACACAAAACACGTTTTTCCATTCCAATGCGCTACTTTTCCAGTTTTTCTATGTAAACACGTGCTTGACGGACGCGCATGACCGTTACGCTTGCGTCTCGAGTCTTTTGTAGTGCCTCGCACATGAGCGCCGCGTTTTCAAGACTAAAGTTAAAAGAATTTCAACTTTTACACGCAGCGCCGCTCATCAATGTCAGTTCCAAAGCAGTGGACCAATCAGAAGAACTCAGAGGCGGGGCAAGCGTTGCGAGCTTCTGTTTACAGTAGCAAGTTGGCATGACAAATGTTTTATTTGAGGAGGAGGCGCTCAGTGGCTGTGTCCAGATACCCTGAATTATGTAACATTTCTTCAAGCGATTAACACAGTTCTGCTGTTTACCTATTTCTATTATTTCCGTTATTGTCGTTATTGCATCACGTCTCAAAAGCGTGTCTCAAGACCCTCGCAATCTACGCTGTGCTTTTTTTCCAAACTTTTAATTAAAATTTTAATGTGATTAATTTTATTTCAATTTAATTAACCCATTTATACATTTATTTATTATTTGTGTTTTATTTTATTTCTTTTTTTAATAAATTCTGAATTTTATATTTTAAAAATCAGAATACAGGCAATAGTCTCCCGTACTATCCATATCTGTAAATTACAAATATAAAAATTCCATATTTTCCATACTGCATAAGAGACCCTGGGCTTTAATCAGTACACAAAGCTACTACAGTGAGCATTTATCCAACCAGTCCAAGCAATGTTCAATTATAATATTCAAGAGTTTTGACATTTTGAGATTTATCTGGCCCTAAACACACTGTAAAAGGCATTTTTTGCCGTCATTGGGTTACAACATGTGCCAGCCTTTCAGCTGATTCACTGCGGTGTCTTACTCTGTCTGCGGTGGCACTGGATAAGACAGCCTCCAGCACAGACGAGCTGTACTCCTCCATACACAGCTGATCAGGAGTGGACTTCACTGCGATAGCCAGAGCCAAACTACGGCCGTGACGCACCATCCAGTCCACACCAGACACATCCGCTGCAGACAAACAGATAACATGAGAGGAGTCAGTTCTAGATTGAAGAGATGCATTGATTCTTGATGCATCTCATCCCAAACCAATGGCAGGCTCAAGATGTGTGTGATCTTACCGAGGACATGCTGCTGTAACACACTCTTGAGCTCCTCTTCTGACAGGAAGGCACACAGCTCGCCAACACAGCCTGCAGAGGCCATTCTAGTGGCATCCTACACAGACACACACACACACACACACACACAGAGGTAAGGCAACAATGACTCGCTCACACAACCACATCCTGTGCTAGATACTGTTTTAAAGACAAAGAACACAAGAACACATGCATTCATATTCTTGCATGTCTTTAAGCATAAAAGTAATAATTAACAGGAATATTTTCAGATAATAATATATTCATAAATGTCAATACATTTAAATATTAATTATATTTAATATTGTATATATTTTAGTATTGGACTATAATAATTAATATTTTCAGATAGTAATAGATTTATAATTTATTTACTTAAAATGTATTCTCATTTCTTTTTAATGTCTATAGTTTTAAATAATTTTAAGTTTTAGTTATTTTAGTATTTCAGGTTAAACAAAATGGAAACGAGAAATCTTGCCTGTGCAACTTGCTTAAAAAAAAAAACAAGTTTAAGGTTATAAGTTTAAGTTTATTTTTATTCCAAGTAATTTTAGTTAACCATAATAACCCTGACTAGTAGCTGTACCTCATCATGTCCCAGCATGCCCAGCAGTGTGGTGGTGATGTTCTTCCTGATTGTGGGGTCGACCTTTGCTCCTGCACCCTGGATCACGAAGCGCAGGGCCTGCAACATCGTCTCCCTGCAGAACGAAGACAATAACAGAGTGACCGACAAGCACAAAATAACTTTTATGCTCCACAGAAAATACATCAGAAACCCTAATTATCAGCAAGAGCTAATAATAATTAATGGTGACTAATTAATTTGGAAAAACTATAGCGGTTATGAATGATCAGCTACTGCCAACTAGCCTTATTAAGACAAATGTTTGGTTAAAAAAAAAAACAAGAAATAATTTTTAGTCTACTGTTAAAAAACATTTATTTTCCCAAGGGTGGCCACAAATTTGTCAGTATCTGTGGATGCTTAATTCTGATTGGTCTACTGTTTAAAGCTGCATTCAACTGTAAAAGTGCTCACTGCACCAGTACACAAAACTACTTCCTGCACAGTTTTAGCTTCATATCTCTCATCACTCTGCACGCTCTTTACTTTCACTTAAAATAATTTAAACTTAAATCAATATTTCAAAATTAAAATTCTTATTTTTATTCAGCAAGGATGAATTAAATTTATCAAAAGTGAAAGTATATAAATAAATGCTGCTCTTTTGAACTTTCTATCCATCAAAGAATCCTAAAAAATGAATCAAGGTTTTCACAAAATATTAAGCAGCACACCTGTGTTTAGTGTCATTGAACATATGTTTCTTGAGCAGCAAATCAGCACATTACAGTGATTTCTGGAGGATCATGTGACACTGAAGACTGGAGTAATGATGCTGAAAATTCAGCTTTGCATCACAGGAATAAATTATATTTTAAAATACATTCAAATAGAAAACACTCATTTTAAATTATAAAAATATTTCAAATGATATCAATTTGTGATCAAATAAATGCATCCTTGGTGAGCAGAAGAGACTTTTTTTCAGCACAGTCCTATATTTGCAATCTTCATGCCGTAACTGTTGCAGAAATGTGCTTTTGTTTTTTTGTGTTTTTCACCTGACTCCAGAGTCCTCTGCGTTGCGTATGGCCGACAGCTGTTCGGTGAAGAGTGGATCTACTTTAGTGTGTATGGAGACCAGCTGACCCAGAGCCTCAGCCGCCCGCAGCCTCACGGCCCGGCTGGAGTCCTGGAGGGCCTTCAGGAAGGTGGTCTGGAGCTGCGGCAGGAAGGGTTTCAGAGCGATGCCCACCTGCGGACAAGAGAGAGAGTAGTTATGAGTGTGAATGAAGGGTCCACATGAGGACAGAGGCGTGATGGACACTGACTTTGGCCAGCAGCAGAGTGAGCGTCTCTAGCAGAGCCGTTTTCACAGTCCAAGCGAAGCGGTCTCCTAAGATACGGATGAGCGGTCCGGTGATGTTGACCACAGAGGGCCGGAGCGCCTCCGCTGATGTCAGTTTAATGACTCCGCCCAGCGCACGAGCCGCCTCCTCCTTCTGCTCTGGACTTCCTGTCAGCACGCCCTCCCTCAGCACGGGGAGAATACACGTCACTCCCTGAGGAAAAATACACAGCGTATATCAGCGCTACTGCAGGAGTGTTTATATACTGTTATAGTATTTATTACTATTTTGAATTATTTTTATATTTTCAGCTTTCCTGTTAATTGTAGTTTACTTACTTTTTTGTAATTTTGGCACTTACAGCATATTTCAGTTACTTGACAAGGCAACATTTCTTTAAAATAAAAATAAAAATTTTGAAATCTTAAAATTATTTACTATTTTTATATTTCTATTTAGCTTTAATTTTATTTTCAGTTTTAACTTTGTGATCTTAGTACTTCAACTTAAACTTGTCATTTATGTTTGTTTGTTTGTTGTTATTTTTTTATTTCTATTTAGCTTTAATTTTAGTTAACAATAACAATGCTTTCCCATTCATAAATGCTGCATTCAGAATGGAATACTTTATTTGTTTTTTCCTTTTAAAATATATCTATTTAACATTCATTTTATTTCAGCTTTATTTGTAGTAATTTTAGTACTTATTTTCAGTTAGTTGCCAACGTAAAATTTCTATTATGCTGAAGTATTTGAACTAGGGATGCACCGAATCCAGATTTTTGGGGTTCGGCCGAATACCGAATCCACTGTTTAAGATTCGGCCGAATCCGAAACCGAATACCGAATCCTACTCGCATCCTTAATGTAAACAGGCGTGTTCGACTTTACAGCGGCGCTCACTTGAGAATGACATCAAAGTACCGAGAACGATAAGAGGCAGATGGACCCTTAAGCTTTCGGTCGCTCTCGCGGTGCCTGGCGCCAAGACACCTTCTTCACGTAATCCAACGACGTGTGACGTCGTAGTGCAAGTCTAGGGTTCGGTTTCGGTGGAAAATAAATCTAAGGTTCGGCCGAAACCGAACCCCGTCAAAAAGCCCAGGATTCGGCTGAATCCGAATCCTGGATTCGGTGCATCCCTAATTTGAACATAATAAATTTAGTACGTGAGATGGTGTGCAATATAACAGTGTTTTCAACAGTAGTTTGACAGTGTTATCAAATTTCATATTTATTTTACTATGCCACATTTTATTCAGCAATTGGCATCCAGTTACAATCTGGACACTGAAAACTTCTGATCTGCATTTTGAATCTAATTATGTGAAAAAAACATTTGGCTGTCCTATCAAATAATGAGTCAAAGAAAGAAAAGAGAAAATCAGAGCTGCTCCAGTTCATTTATGACAGGTGATTATATTTTGTCAAATGTAGTAGGCTAACTGGGTATTCCAAACTGCATACTACAGTATTAGGCAGTGTGTCATTCTGAACACTTCCATATTGATTATGTGCTATCAGAGTCGACATGAGCTGACCTTTGCTCTGTAGTTTGTCTCTGTAAGTGATTCTTACCTTCTTGGGCAGACAGAAGCCAGGTAAGTGTTGACCTCTGACCTCAGCAGCAGCAGAGCGGATGTCCCTGTGCAGGTCATCGATCAGGGACAGCTGACTGCCAGCATCCAGTTTCTGCACAAACACAGTGAGACTATGAGAACTGTATCAACCAAACACCATATGTAATTATTTGTGACCCTGGACCACAAAACCAGTCATAAGTGTCAATTTTTCAAAATTGAGATTTATATATCATCTGAAAGCTAAATAAATAAGCTTGAATAATCCTAATTGATTGTTAGGATAGGACAATATTTGGCAGAGATACAACTATTTTTAAATCTGGAATCTGAGGGTGCAAAAAACTCAAAATATTGAGAAAATGGCCTTTAAACTTGTCCAAATGAAGTTCTTAGCAATGCATATTACTAATCAAAAATGAAGTTATGATATATTTACAGAAGGAAATTTACTAAATATCTTCATGGAACATGATCTTTACTTAATGTCCTAATGATTTTTGGCATAAAAGAAAAATCAATAATTTTGACCCATACAATGTATTTTTGGCTATTGCTATAAATATACCCCAGCGACTTAAGACTGCTTTTGTGCTCCAGGGTCACATTTCTTGTTTAAATTCTGGTGGTAGCATAAATCGAGTAATAAATATAGGAGAAAGAAGTCAACAAGGCTGCATTTATTTGATCAAAGATACTGTACAATTTGCAAAATAATACTATAATTTTAAACAACTGTTTTCAATTGTAATATATTTTAAAATGTAATTTACTGCAAAGCTGAATTTTCAGCATCATTACTCCAGTCTTCAGTGTCACACGATCCTTCAGAAATCATTCTAATATGCTGATTTGCTCCTCAATAATTCTGATTATTATGAATGTTGAAAAGAGTTGTGCTGCCAAATATTTTTGGTGGAAACTGTGATAAATTTGCTGAATAAAAGCATTACTTTCTTTAAAAAAAAAAAACAACCACCATGAAACAGATGATAATACCAGGTAAAAACAAGTTCCCGCTGATGTACACGGGTGAAAGCATGGTTTACCTTTGTGATGGAGTTGATGGTGTCCCAGCTCTGGCTGAGCACCTCAGGGTTGGGGTCGTTCATGAGCCGCATGAGGCCGGACAGCAGCATGCGCGTGTGAGCGCTGTAGTCCAGCCGTGTTCGAGAGAAGTAGCCGTTGAGGATGGTGACGGACGCCTGTCTCAGCCCAGCGTCTGCTCCTCGCGTGGCCTCCAGCAGATCCTCAATGATGATTCTCTGGCCGACTTCATCCTCCACTGAGAGGATCACAGTCTGACAGTTGCTCAGCTCCTGTAGAAGACCAAAAACACCACATCTACACTGTCAACTAATTCTGATACCTAATCATTTCTGTTGCAGAAAAAGGTGAGTCTGTATATTATTGGTCAAAATTATGAGGTTTTTTTTTTTTTTATGTTTTAGAAAGAAGTCTCTTCTGCTCACCAAGTCTGCATTTATTTGATCAAAAATACAGTAAAAATTGTGAAATAATATTACAACTTAAAATAACTGTCTTAAATTTAAATATATTGTAAAATATAATTTATTCCTGTGATCAAATCTGAATTTTCAGCATCATGACTCCAGTCTTCAGTGTCACATGATTCTTCAGAAATCATTCTAATATGCTGATTTGCTGCTCAAGAAACTTTGATTATTATCAGTGTTGAAAATAGTTGTGCTGCTTTATATTTTTGTGGAAACGTGATACATTTTATTTTTCAGGATTCTTTGATGAATAGAAAGTTCAAGAGAACAGCATTTATTTGAAACAGAAATCTTTTGTAATATTACTGTCGCTTTTGATCAATTTAATGGCTCCTTGGGGAGTAAAAGTGTTCATTTCGTTTCTTTTTTTAAATATTTTTTTAAAACTTACCCCAAACTTTTGAATGGTGTATCATGTATCATGGTTTCCACAAAAACATGAAGCAATACAACGGTTTTCAACATCGATAATATTAATAATATTAAATGTTTCTTGAGCAGCAAATCAGCATATTAGAATGATTTCTGAAGGATCATGTGACACTGAAGACTGGAGTAATGATGCTGAAATTTTAGCTTTCATCACAGGAATAAATTACATTTTAAAATACATTCAAATAGAAAACACTCATTTTAAATTATAAAAATATTTCAAATGATACTTTATTTTTGCTCAAATAAACAAACGCAGCCTTGGCTTACTTTCAAAAGCATTCAATTATCTTAATTATTCCGATCTTCTGAGGATGTATGTGCGATGAAGAAATGATTGACAGCTGTGGTGTTCACCTGCATGCACTCCTCTGAGCCCAGCTTGTCTTTGAGAGAGGAGAGCAGCGCGGGCAGAATCACCCCGAGGTGTCGCGTCAGAGCGTCTCCCGCCACCGCAGACAGGAAGGCGAGGACACGCGTGTTTACAGGAGGAGCCGTCAGCTACAGAGGATAAAAATAAAGCATTAAATAACACTATCTGGAATAGAGTCCAAATTTAACAGCTAAACAAGCGCAAGGAATATTCTAGTCTCAGTCTGAGAGACGCCCACAGATGGTCTGATGCACACAATAACAGCAAGAGCCTTCTTAAAACAGCAAGATCCATTCTGATTGGCTGGCTTTTCATGCAATTTCCTGGATTCAGCGTGCACAAAGTCGGATTTAGAGTTATTATCGTTAACTAAATCTAAAATCATAAAAAACAGTCAAACAAATATTTATTCAGACACCATCATTTCTCACATTATCACAGTTTATTTTGCTATAGTTTAGAAAATGGTGATAAAATTCTACAAGAACAAATTCATCTTGATAATCTCAGATAACTTTGATAGAAAGGTATCTAACAAAACATGGTCAGGTCAAAGTGTCAAATCCAATTTTTGGTCCCAAATTTTTATCAATTTTACTGTTAGTCCACTGTATGAAGAATTTTTGGTATAATGTGTCACAGTTGACTTTATTTTGCTATCCTCACTTACATAAGTCAACTATAGTGTCCTGCATCCACTAGTAAAAAAAAAAAAATTATATCTGGTTCTAAATAATTTTTGGTTTGACTGTATGTTACTTGAAATAAACATGAACTGACAAGTTTTATTTTTAACTAAAAAATTTTAAATTAAAAAATTGAAATTTGAACTAAAATTAAAGTGAAAACAATATAAAATTAAAATCTAATTCAAAATATTAACAAAAACTATAATAGCATATCAATAATACTAAAATAACACTGGTTGGATGTATGAGGTATTGGGTGGATATAACGAGCGGCACAAGTTTGACACATTTTTCGAGGTTTGTGAGATCAAATCTTTCAAATATCAAGAGTTTAATCTTAGATTCTTAACAAGAAGTTAACAAAACATCGTAAATAATTACACAAAAGAAAACACACTGTGGTTAGTCACTTTAAATGTCAGTAAGACAGTCTCTCTTCCTGTCTAAGTGGGGAGTTCTTGGCCAAAAAAGCATACATTACACTGACTTTGTTATTCAAAAGTCTGTATATAGAAGGTTATAACTCCTGATGTTTATGCACAGATTAGTTAATAAAGGCCACTAGCAGAGAGAGCTCACCTTAGGCACCAGGTAAGGCAGGACAGATCGGCTCTTCACAGCCATCACCTGTTTCAATCCATCCAACGCAAACGCTGACGTCTCCTCATCCTCCTGCAACAAAAGCAAACACATTTTAGTTATACATAGTGTTTTGAAGCAGCCTGGATGGATAAAAACTAGCAACTGAGAAGTAGAGGACTAACAGTACTGTATTTATTTAATAATCAGAAATGTTTCTTGAGCAGCAAATCAGCATATTAGAATGATTTCTGAAGGATCATGTGACACTGAAGACTGGAGTAACGGATGCTATACCTTTTTCTTATTGTTTTGTCGCTTATTAATTTTTTTGAAATGTTTGTCCTTTCTTTATTTTCTCAAAGTAAAGGCGAGGATTGTGGGAAGGATGCAGTACCAGTTGTTTGAGGAGTGTAGGCAGGATGTCATCAAGGGCCTGGTGACCAATGGTGGTGTGGAGCTGCTCAAAGGTTTTGGCAGCCGCTTCACGAACCTCCTCTAGAGGATCACACAAGGCCTTACGCACGGTGGGAACCAGAGACTCGGAGAACACCAGAACCTGACACAAAAACACAGCTTTATCACGACGATGTGAACAGAAGGAACCTGTTGAGCATATTTCATCAGCTGCAACTCACTGCATCTCTGCTGGTGGACTTCATGATCTCGCTGAGGCCGATACACACGCCCTGCCTCTCGTCGCTCTTATCCGAGCGCAGACCCTCCTCCAGGATGGGAATAATTTCAGGCAGGATCTTCTCACCCAGTTTCTTCACCAGGTCACCCAAAGTACGAGCAGCGATCTGGAGCAGGACAGACGGGAAACACAGACATTAACGGAAATAACATAAGTAAAGGAGGCATTCAAATTTTTTTTTTTTTTAAAGAAACATGGACTGATCCATCATCCCGCATTTTCTAAAACTACAGCATTTTGCTTCGTTACTGAATGAATGACTGAATAACGCGATGCCTCACTCATTAAGACAGTGACTTGCCGCCACCTATTGGAAGTTTTATTTTTAAATCTACAAGTATCACTTCAATTTGCCTCTACGGGTAAAAATGCACCTGTAAATCAATTTAAGGGGGTAAATATTGTCCTTTAATAGAAAATGTGTGACTGCGGTCTAAGTGGAAGAGAGGGGGTATGCAGAAGAATGTTAAAGGCCCCAGGGGGTACGCCGCTGTAAAAAGTTTGAGAACCACTGATATATAAAATAATAAATAATGATAAAATAACATTACGGCACAATCTGTATGATGCTAAATACACACTGCTTCCCAAAGACAAAAACTCCTACTACAATTCTGATGTAGTTATTAACATGGAAACAAATTTCCCAAAAACAAACGCATCTTCTGCAGGCCACAAAATCAAAAGAGACTGTAGTTTGTCGTTGTATTGTACCGTTCTCTTGTCTGGGCAGGTAGAGGCCAGGAAGCCCAGCAGCAGCGTGAAGAGTGTGGGCAGGATTTCTCGTAGCGTTCGTGGTGTGTTTGACACCACGATCTTCCACACATGGAGGGACGCCTGTCTGACCACCAGCTGTATGTCTGAGCGGCCCATGTAGAGCCCAGAAAGCACACGGTTGCGTCTCTCTGGGCCCAGCGCTCCAATAATGGCCTAGGGAAAAGTATTAAAAACAACATTCACACACAAAAGTTTCCTAGGACACAAACTAAACAGGAAGTGAGGGATATATTTTGGTCTTCTAATGAAAGCACGGCCGTCAGACCCTGTCCTCAACGTAAAGGCGCTGTGGTCTGTTTCAGCGGCTCATTAAGGTTACCTTATTCGACTGGGACGTGCCAAAGTTGTCATCCTCTGATGCTGTCTCTGTTGTCATCTTTCCCGTTACCCCGGAGATATGGAACAACAGGTCGCCTAGCAACTGCACGGAGCTGAATCTAAAAGAACACAAACACTCAGCATCCATCGCTATAACAACCGTCCTCTGAAGATGATGATGTTTGGTACCTGATCCTCCAGAGGTCGTCAAACAGGCCCTGCTCCAGCTCTGGCAGCAGCAGAGCGATGGCCGTCTCGGCGTACATGCTGATGATACGCTGGCCCGCACGCAAGGCTGTGTCTCGCACATACTCGTTCTCATCGGCCAGAGCCTGAACACACACACAGAATCATCGATCAAACAGTTTATCTATGTTTAAGAGACTTAGACAACTAGATGACAGTAATATTCCTGTATAAACAGTATGAACAACCAATAAAAGACAGAAACTGATCAACAAGTCAAGAAGATAAAGCATGTTGGTAGCCATTGACTTCCAATTTTCTTTCCCCCTACTCTGGAAGTCAATGGCTACCAGCAACTATTTGGTTACCAACATTCTTCAAAATATCTTGTTTCGTGTTCAACAGTGTTTTCATTTTGGGTGAACTATCCCTTCAACTTGTGAATTGTGAAGACTAGACTGGGATGTTACTGGTTAATAATACTTTTCTTAATATAATTAACCAATAATTCTCCAATAATTAGTTCTTTATATATATTTTTTTTTAAATATTTAAATTATTTATAGTTACACAATTTTAAAAGTTTTTCATTAGAGAAACATGGATTGATCCATCGTTGCAGATTAACCAGCAACATTTACTAAGAGAATAATATTTTCTTAATTTATTAAGAAAATAAATTAATAAATTCCTTCTCTCAAATAAAGATTCTGAAAATAAACATTATTTTCTTAATATTAATCACAATTAACATCAACTTATTAAATAATTCAAATAAATTTCTTAAAATTTCTCAAATAAAGACAACCATTTCAGTATTAATTAGTTTAATAATACTTTATTATTAAGAAAACAAATGTTGTAATACTTCTCAAATCAAGAAAAATGTTAAGTTAAATATTAGTTAGTTTAGTAATGATTTATTAAGTAAAAAAGCAAATATAAGTAAAAAGCAAATATCAATATTTAAAAAATATTCAGTACACATTTTCTTACTATTAAAATAAACATTTTAATAAATCCGTTTTTCACACTTAATGGTTTATGGTAGACTTCTTGAACTCGCTTGAATTTATAATAATTATTAAGAAAATAAATCTCAACATTTATTTTTTTAAATATTGAGAGAGCAAACATCTTACTATAAAAATAAACATTTTCATAATCTATTTTTAACAATTCAATAGTTCTCGACTCATTCTTGAGAAATCATTTAAAATTTGTTATTATTCAAGAAAATAAATATTAAGATTTATTTTCTTAGGAATAAAGTAAAATTAACATTAATAATAAATATATTTTTAACAATTCAACAGTTTACATTAAACTTCTCAAACTCATTGAACCTGAAATGAAGAAGAGAAACAATGTGAAATTAAAAGCATTCAAACATGCTGTCTTACCTTGAGGATGCAGGGAATGATGGGACCCACGTACGGGGTGAATTTTTCCCCAAAGGTCAGAGGGAGGTAGATGAACATCATGATGTATCCGTCTCTGACGTGAGAGGCGATGTCCACCTTACTGGCTGTCTGAACCACGTCTGGCATCAGTTTATCCAGCTTCTCCACACCTAACGCTGCCATAACTTCAGCCAGACCTAAGAGAGGAAGAGGAATGAAGAACAACATTAATATAGTAAAAGAAGAAAGACAAGCATATATATGCTGGTGTAATATGTGTGTGCTGCAGCTCTCTGCTGCCCTCTAATGGTGCAGTGATGCTTCTCTCACCTTGAGCGGCACCGGATCGATCCACAGAGCTCTGTTCAGACGCCAGCGTCTCCATGAGCCACGGCAGCAGATCGTCAAAGCAGGACTCTCCCATTCCCTTCACCATAGCACCCAGAGCCTTAGCCGACACGGTCCGCACCTGATCAACAGACGCTGTTAAAAACACATTCACATGTAACACAGTTAATGCCACGGATCAGTGCGGATGATTTTACCTCTGGCACAGGGTCCAACAGAGACGCTTTGAGTCCTGGAATCACGCTGGGCAGATACGGAGACAGATCCTGCAAACAAATACAACACACAAAGAGATATTAGAGCGAGGAGCCACTCAAGGCTGTGAGTTACAGTGATTTACCAGAATTAAGAGGTGATCGTATCTAAAATTATGGTGTCAATAGGGCCTAAAGTGGCTTACAGCTTTTATAAAAGCATTTTATTGTAGTAATATTTTTCTGTTTGTTTGCATTGACTTTTTGGCCCTATGCACCAGAAGCAAAAAGATTTGACCTATTTGGAGCACAATAATTTCTTCTAGTATACCGTTTCTAAAAATATTTCACATAAATAATCAAAATGAACAATTCTTCCTCCAAATGAATCCAACTGCAGGCTGTACCCTAACCTAACAATACATTAAAATCAGTAATATTGTGAAATACTATTTATATATGATATAAACAACTAAATGATTTGCTGAATAAATAAATATAAAAACTGACAAAAATAAAATAATTTCTGAATTTGTGAATCTGAATTTTGTTGCCAGTACTAGTATTTCTTTTATACTACTGGTTAGATATTTTTTAATGTTTTAGAAAGAAGCTAATACTCACCAAGGAGGCATTTTTTAAAATAAAAAAATACAGTGAAACCAGTAATATTGTGAAATATTTTTACAATTTAAAATAACACTTTTCTACTGTAACACGTTAAAATGTAATTTATTTCTGTGATCAAAGCTGTATTTTCAGCATCATTACTCCAGTCTTCAGTGTCACATGATCCTTCAGAAATCATTCTAATATGCTGATTTGCTGCTCAAGAAACATTTATGATTATTATCAATACTATTTTTTCAGGATTCTTTGATGAATAGAAAGTTCACTGAAATGTATTTATTTTTTAATCAAATTATAAATGTCTTTACTGTCATGTCTGATCAAATTAATGCATCCTTGCTGAATAAATGTATTAATTTCTTAAAAAAGAAAAAAGAAATGAAAATCAATTTTTATTGGCTCATCCAATCTGAAAAACCTGAAACATTTGTTTATAAAAATTTAATTTAGACTTCATAACACCAGCTTTGGTGGAAAAAAGGAAACGGAAGTTATCAACCTGTTGAAGCGCACACATTAGTGACTTCAACACAATTTCCCACCTTCTGGTCAGTAAGCGAGTACATGTTTCCGATGATCTGCGCGGCCATCTTGCGTGTGTCGGTGGAACGGTCCTGAAACGCTCTCTGGACGATGGGCATGATCAGAGCCAGAGACGGAGCATCGATGAAGTGCACAAACTTGGTGTCCAGCAGCGTTTGCAGGCAGTGCTGCGTCTTATGAGAGGGGTCAGTCAAAGCGTCCAGCAGGATGGGGGTGATCGCTGTCCAATTCACAATATCAGTTCAGTGATTATGTATGGTCACACAGCATGTGAGGTTCGAACCTTTCCATTAAAACCCCACTGCGCTACACCTTCCACTCAAACAAAAAAAGCTTTAAGCATTTAAACATTAATATTTCATACCCAGGATCTCAGGGTTGCGGATGACAGAGCCGATCTGTCGGAGCGCTTGCTGACCGGCCTTCTGCACCTTCACGTGAGAATCCGTCAAAACCTCCGTCAGTTTGGGAACGATGTTGGGCAGACACGAGGACAGCTGCTTAGGAGCGCAGAACGCCATCGCACCCAACAACTCCACCGACCCTACAGACACAGAGACGAGAATATTAGAAATAATACAAAAGCATTATGCTTCTGCATTTCCATGTGAAGCACTCATGATTAATAATAAAAAAAAACCTAATAATAATTCTTATAAAAAATTATAATTATAAAAAAATATAAACAATGTCCTGCGCTTTCTTGTAAGACAGATATAATGATCAATAAAAAAAATTAAATAAATAATAATTATAAACTATAAATATAATAATTGAAAATATTATACTACTAAAATAAAAAAATAAAAATTATAATAATTAAAATAAAAATGATAATGATCTGTGTGATAGTGATACTGATTAATAATAATAATAAAAATATAATAAAATAAAAACTACACTTACAATAATTAAAACAAAAATATTAAAATGAAAAATAATAAATATATAATATAAAAAAACAATTATAATAATTAAAAAAAATACTAAAAAATAAATAAAATGCTATGCATTTTCATGTGAGACAGTGATAATGAATAAATAATACTGATAACAATACTACTACTACTACTACTAATAAATAATTAATAAAAAAACTAAGAATATAAAAAATAAACAATTATACTATAATAAAAACATAATAATAATAATAATAATAATACTCCACCCTAAAATGAAAATTCTGTCCATAATTCCATTGCTGTCTATGAGAGGTTCAGAAAGCTGTCAGAATGCATCAAAAATATCTTAATTTGTGTTCTGAAGATGAACAAAGCTTTTATATAGGGGTAAGTGATTAATGTCAAAATTTTCATTTTGGGGTGGAGTAACCCTTTAACACTTACACTCCTAAAAAAATGATTGTGCATTCCAAAACAGACCTGCTTTGGTTCTCCAGGACTCCTCTTCCAGAGCCACCAGCAGAGACGGCAGCACCAGCTTCACACCGTGAGCGCTCAGATTCTTCATCACAGCCTTAGCGCAGTCATCCGCCGCCTGACACACAAACCACCATGCAACATCTCAATGCACACATGCACTCATATGCAACCTCAGTCTAAATTTTGCAGTGCAGTACAACATGATGAATCTAAATACAGTGGCTGTTTAGGTTTATATGAAATCTTATAAACAATCTTATTATGATGTGAGTATAAAACAGAAAAAGTGTTCGTACCTCTCTGACGTACTGGTTCCCATCACCAAAACAGAGCAGCAGGTGAGGGAGGACATGGACCACATACGGTTCAAACAACTTCCCAAGCATGTTACACAACATCTCAAACGCAAACAGAGCACCTGTCAGAGAGAAAATGACAGGCTTATTTCTACCTTCAACTCTTACTAGTATTTTACTTTCTTACATGTTTTTTTTTTCTTAAATTTATTCACTCTGCATGTTTAATTTATTAATTATTCAGGCTTATTTAATAGATAAATACCCAAGAGAAAAGACAGAATTGTTGGAAAGAAAGTAGGGAGCAGAAGTGGTACACAAGCTAGAATCGAACCTGCTTCATCCATATAAGCACCACAACTCAAGCACTGGCTCAAAATAGGTTGAATTTATCATCATTTAATTTATCATCACTTGTTCACTTCATTTGTATTGTTTTTTTTTTCCGATTTAGTTTTAGTGTAGTGTTTTTGTTTAAATTTATTTATTTATTTATTTATTATTATTAATAATAAATAATTTATTAATTATTAATAAACTGAACTTTTTTAAAAACTATTTTAAGCAAGCTAAACAAGTAACTGAGTTCACTTCTCTAGCTGGTCATGTTTGAGGAGGAATATTACTAGATAATTATATAAATATATTATTATAAAATATTATTATTTATTGTTTTAAATATATTATTTGTCTTGCCAAAGAAGCCCACTAAACTGAAATTTAATGAACTAGTTTGACTATTGGTTTTCAGCAGCTCTGCTCACCTTCTCTGCGTCTGGAGTTCTTCTTGTCCTGGATGGCGTCTGTCAGAGTGGTCATGATCTCCTGTTGTTTGAGAGACAGGATGCCCAGACCTTTGACCAGTCCGGCCAGCCCATACGCGGCTCCCTTCCGCTCGGCGTATTTGTCGCTCTCCAGCAGGAGCTGCAGCAGCTTCCGCACCATCCCACCGGCGTCCTCCTTTATAGCAGGAACCAGAGGAGGAAGACAGCTGGCCACAGACTCCTGAACCTGAGGACGACCACAGACACAGAGAGATAAGCATGTTAATAACAGGTGTAAACAGTCATCTAAGATCGCACAAACAGAGACGGATGCTGTGGTATTATCGTTAACGAAAATTAAAACATTTAAAATATACAAATATTTTGTCTAAACAAGAACAACAAAAAAAACCTAAATGAAAATGAAAAATATTGCCTTAAAATTAACTAAAAAAAAAATAAAAAATTTAAAAACACAAATTAAACAATTTAGTTATGGCCATATACAGGGGTTAAAGCAAAAAAAAAAAAATCCTGAGCCTGAACTTTTTTCCAGGGTTGGGGGGTTGTGGGAGTGGACACATATACAGGATTATTTGGCAAACAAACAAACAAAAAAAACATTTGAAAATGATTTTCCATTAAACTATCTGATAAACTAATAAAACAAAATAGTACAAATAAAGTGCAGCACACGCAAAGAACGCAACTGTGGCAATATTTGAAAGGATACTATGGCAAAGCTACTGCTTTCCTAATTCAAACTGATTTTTTTTTCATGAATATATGATTGTCCTGAAGAAAGCAAGCTGTATCATACACTTGGAAAATCATGAGCTGAAAAGCAGGCTTTAATATGACTACATTTATATATAAACTAATGATGAGACAATAATAATTGGCTCAAATAAAGTATCCAAACTAGAGGTCTGCATTTCCGCGGCTGTCCTGCGTGAACCGCGGGACCCGACCAGATTTCATGCGACGCGGGATTAAATTCCCGAATAAAACGCGGCAGCGGTCGGCAACTCTGGTGCAATTTGAACGGGAGCGGGCGTTCTAACAATATCCCGTTCCCGACGTCATTTCAGAACTGTATATCTGTGCTTTATTCAAGCACCGGTACAGCCTGCACTCGACTGTTATGCACGCGCTGCACGCTTCGTTTTATTTGCGGGGTCTGTGCGCAGCATGTGCATAACGGTCCTCAGAGCAGGCTGTACCGGTGGTGAATATACGGCCCGCAGACAGAACAGGCGCACGTTGTCGATGAGTGACAGAGCAGAATAAAGAT